>JAYRBT010000082.1:4993441-5011142 GCA_036023395.1 Myiotriccus ornatus | reverse complement strand
TGCAACCTTGCAGAGACTATTGCCCAGTTCGGGAACTGAAGGGGAAGAACGACTTCCCCTCGTGTTCGGGGGCACTGCGAAGCTGCTCCCTGCTTTTGAATGGCAAAAGAGGTGAGCCTAATCTGGGCTGACAGCTGCCGTGATGCACGCAGTTCTTCTCCAACACCACGTTCGTTCCCCGTGCTGTTCTTGCGTGAAGAGCACAAATGAAGCAGATGGGCTTCTCCTGTCCATGAGCATTCATATTAGAGTGGGAAGTCACTGGCCAAGCTTCTCTGCTTGATGTGCTTCCTATTTCATTGGAATCGTGGGTGCCGCATCCTGAGAAAGAATGGAGTTGATATAGTCCAAACTGCCTAAAATACCTAAGCCCTGGGTGCCACCAGTCAGCAGTAGCATATCCAGCCTGGTCTCTTAAGTTCTGCCCAGGAGGAGGGGCATGAACCCTTTCTGGCCACCCCAGTCAGTGCCCAGCAGTGTTGGGACTATCTCTGCCTTCATCTCTCCTAGGGCTGCAGAACAGCCAGGACTGTCAGACTCACAGGGCTGGCCAGAGGGAAAGGAAAAAATCTAACTTTAGCGTACCCGTAAGAGCTCTTAGCTGGAAGAAATCAAAACTGGGCTCCAGGCCTGGCTTCCTGGCAATCCTGTGGAGTTTTCTTTAACTCATCAAGGGAGGAACGATGGAGAAGTCTGTAGCAGGGACCTGAAGCCCAAGTCTTTTCCCTTGACCACCAGTCACTCCTCTCCCCAGTTTTCACCTAGCCCTTGGGAAACGTCCAAGGCATCCCACTGAGGACGAGCGTCTAACTGCTAGAAAAATTAACACCACCACCACCACTGACAAAGAGAATCAACCACCACATACTGCTGTCTTTTTTGCAGCCCTAATCACATCTTTGTACCTCTAACAAAATAAGAGATGGCCTTTGTCTACTAAATCAAGAATGTCTGGTGATGGTTGGTGACCACATCGACGCAGCCAGCAAAGCTTTGAGGCTTGGTGCTCTTAGGCATCACCAGGGCAAGGCAGTCTTGCTGTATACACAGGCAGTTTTGGGCTTTTGATGAATTTCAAGTGTTTGGGTCTCATTTGACGCAGGATTTGAGCTATCTAGATCCTTTGGCAAGTAACTAAAAATGGTTTATATATTCGTGCCTTAATATGTGGTCTTTTGATAGGGTTCACAAGTATTGTGTTGGGAAGTGAAATACTTTTGAAATGTCTGGCTAGGAAATTGCAATGGCTTTAATTCAAGTCACAGAAACTTTTGCTGTTTATTTTAGGACACTCAGTCACCACTTCTGGTATATCCTATGCACACTGGAATTAGAGATGGAGATAAGAGCTTTATGTGCCTCTTTACAAGACCTATTTTTTCTAAAGTGATGGGTCCTCTCCTCTTAAATTGAAAAGTTTCTATTTGAACTGTGAAGCTCCAATTACGGGTAGTGCTGTCTTTTGTATGTACATTCCATCTGTCTTTAAATCTGACCTTTCTGGTGTTAACAACAGACATACTAAGTATCTAATAGGTTAAAAAAAAAAAAAAAGCATATAGGCACTTTTGCTACAGCTTTGTTTCTGCTGCAGGTCGAATAAGCTGGAATACAATGCAGATATTAATTATAATCCCTTTTGCTGTGCAATTAGAATAATATAGGAAATACTTTCCACTCTTCTGGTAGTGGCCCTGATCCAGCAAAGCACTTAGATGTAGGAATAGTCCCATTCAAATGAGCAGGAACCTCATAGGATCAGAGTCAAAGTGTATATGTAAGGGATTTTTTGTGTATGTGTGAGAACATCTATGTATACACACATATATTGCAGATTAATTTCTTTTTGTTAACTACCTAAAAGAGAACTCTCTATTTTCTGAATATTAGAGTCAGATGTAAAAGGAAGCAAATGACTTTAGAGCATTTACTCTGAGGTGTCTGTCTGTTTGATAGTACTTCTACTAACCCACATGCAGCATCAGGCCAAGGTGGCCATATATGACCCCTGGAAAAGAGCTGGCTGCTGGGATGAGTGGGAAGAAGTTGTTCGTCCATCCATGTAGACATGCCCTTACTCACGCTGAGTGAATCACATTTTAAATAAAAAAAATGAATTCCTAGATGAGAACATCCAGTTCTTTGGGATTTATGATAGTATAGTCTGAAGTTAGATCCAAAATTCATGGCTGACTCTTCCCTCCAACAATCCAAGCCAAAATTCTGGACAGGAATAAATATCCTGGGACTCTTGGAAAGTTTGAGATCCAGACCAAACTTCTGCAACTTACATTCCTCTCCAAGGGACTGCAAGGTATTTTTTAATTGAGTGGTTGTTTTCTTCAAATAACCTAAGGTTCAGAATTTGCCTTTTCACCTACAGCTCCATTTTGTCACTCATGAGCAATCCATACTAACACATCCAGGTCAGGCATCCAAGGTTTACAAACCCAGACTTGCATAAGTCTCTCTCTTTCCTTGTCTCAAAATAGGAACAAAAGCTCTGCTTGTTAATAAAGTGCACATGAGATTTGTTGATTTTTTTTTTTCCAGTGAAGAATGAAAAAGATAAAATTCCTATGGCTTGTGTCTATTAAGGTCTGATTGGACACCAACAGCAAGAAAGGGGACATGCATGAGTGATTAGGGGATCAGCACTGTGACTTTCTCCCTAGACCTCTTCTGACTAATTGTGCAGGCATTCTCTTGCAGTCTTCAGGTCTCAATCCTCCCAAAATACATAGCTCTGCTTAATATTGCACATGGAAACTGGATATATGAGGAAATCTGCAGAGTCAGGACCCCAGTGAACATGGCATTGACTGAGAGAAGCAGACTGTGAGGGAGCAGCCTGTTCATGACCAAAATCAACTGTGAGTAGCACCAGAAACAAAATCCTGTTCTCCTTAACATCAGTCCACCAAACTTCCAGAAGTGGCTCCTTCAATGAGGAAGTGTTGCTGTCCTCTCTGGAGGACACCTTGTAATACTGCTACAGGTGGTTTTTCACCTGGAAATGTGCAGATACAAGCTCTGGAATGGCACAGGCAGATAAAGGATATCCAGAGCTCAAGAGAGACTGCAGCTGATGTAACAAGAAAGCAGGAAAGCTGCTCTCTTGCTTCTCCAGAGGAAAATCATAAAAGACCAGTCAGAGTCCCCTAATTCTATAACACCTGGCAAAGGGTTAAGCACTACAAAGGCTCCAGCCTAACAGCCACACTCGTTTTTAGTAGTTAGGAGCTCTCTGGCCCATTCTTCACACTTTAGGAGGCCCCTCTCAAAGCAAATATACGTCAATAGTTTAGAGGCAGAAACTATCAAATCATGCTGTGTTACTCAGAAACATAGAGAAGAAACTGGTATAATGGGAAAAAGAAATGATCTCACCTGCCTGGTGGTAGAGAGGCATTTCTCACAACATTTAATCTAAGAACTACTCTTAGCCGCTGGCCGTATCTATCATTCATCATGACTTAATGAGAGAGGAATTGTCTCGCATTGGGTGCAGAGCTGTGCAACAGCAGCAACAACAAACATTTTTGCACTTATAGTGGAATTCTATTACCTTTCCTTTTTTTTTTTCTTTTTTTTTCTTATTTCTCTTTTCTTCTTTTCATATTCAGCCCCATGCAGCAGGGAATGGTTTGGTTTTATACAGAGCTGTACACTGACTGCGTGCTTTGCAAAGTAATGGATTGGTACTGTAGCAGCAATAGGATGTGCTGCTTGGACTGCCAGCTCAGCAAGGACTCACTGGTGGATGTGGAGCCTGTGGAGGTGGAGTGCTGGTCAGGGCATCAGAGAAATCCTTTTCCTTCAAGGTTTTCAGTGGTAATTTACCTGCAGGATAAAAGGAGGAGTTGCAAAAATTGCATTGAACCTTTGTGGTCCTTTGATTTTGAATGCTGTTCCTGACACTGTGGTGCAATAAACAGGCAACTGATTTTCCAACAGGCTAGTTCAGATACTGGATTTGGTTTAGCTGGAGTAACATCAGGGTCCACAGAGACCTCTCCATCACAGTCCTGTGGCACAAGTGGCACAGTCCTGTGCCTGTGAAATGTCCTGGTGTTTCTGCTGCCTTACCTGGGACATGAGGTGTCATCTTTTGATCAGTTCTTGTTTTCCCTGGGCCTCCTGCTCATATCAGGTGAATACATAGGTGTCACTTTGTGTCTGAGAGTGCTTGCAACGAGTAGTGTGACTTCCAAAATTTTCTTTCTGTCCAGCCACGATATGCTAAAGGACAACGTATACTCATGGCCAAGCCTACTGATGTCAAAACCTGATACAGGAAAGGCAACACTGCCTGAGTCACCACAAAACTATATGCAAAAAAGTGTCCCACTGATGTACAGACAACAACAAAAACCTATCAAAATATGTTTTCAGCTATGTTAGTGATTTCAAACCCAGCTCTCTACAGATTTTGTTTCTGGCAGAAAAGTGGAGTCAGAGGAATGACAGCCTCAGGTTTTGGTACAAAAACAGCTGGCAAAATAGTGGGAAGGTGAGTTCTTAAAACACACAACCCATGCTGGGAAAGGAAGGAGATTCAGAGGACTCACAGGCTCTTTAGGAAGACAGCCTTACTTGCCACATACCCTTTTCTGTCCCTCCAGGGCATGAGTATCACAGTGTTTGCCAGCTCTGTGATTCACCTAGACAAGAATACAAACTGGCAGTTAAATGAACCAAATGTGAAGTAAAAAATATTCTTTCTCTCCCAAAATCTACATTTCTCTAGATAGGCATTGGAACAGTGTATCAAGAAACAACAGCACCCTGAAAAATGACAGGCAATTATGGAGTGTAAAAGATGTTATCAAAAATGCCACCCTTCCTCCCAAATGTCAAGTCTCTCATCCTGAGGAAAGGAGTGACAGGGAGTCTTGGAAAAAAAAAAAAGAATACTGATATTTAATATTAGTAAGCTGTACTTTCCCCCTCTCTTTTTCCCCAGGAGCATTCTTAGAAAAGTCTGGACTGTTTTTGATTAGATTGAAAAGAATCAACCTGAGGCAAACCCTCAATATGGAAAACCTTTTCTTATACCACCAAAAGTTTTTCAGAGTTATAACAAATGGAAAGCAGAACATTTTATTAAAAGCATTGGCTCAGATTAATAATAAGCAGTGTGAGCTTCGGTAACAATGATATTGCTTATCCATAGATGAGATTACAAATGTCCACATTTTTTAAGAACTAATTATGGCATGTACATATGAGCTGCTCCAAAACCCCTTGAAGTTTGTGCAAGTCTTTCCACCAATTTCACTGGATTTTCACTTGGATCAAGACCAAGGGCCTGAATTTGTTAAAACAGCTTAAGACAGGAGACTGTTCCTTTGAGCTAAAATTTGCAAGCTAATTATAAAAATAGTTGGCCGTTGAAGTAATGTACAGGGAAACCACTGTTTGTTAATGAGAATAGCAATGGGCTTAATATGTCTACCTAGAGGTAATAAATAAATCAGTCTCAGATTTGAAGTCTGGGTATTTACCTGAAGCTGGGTGAAAGAAGCTCTAATATTCTTACATATGCTGTATAACAGGGACCGAATTTGATGAGGATTTTGGAGATCTGTCTAGAGACAATGGAGCTTTAATAGTCAAGTGCTTTATTATAAACCTCCTTACAGTAGTGTTACTTGAATATATTACTGGATTACAGTCACCAGTTATAGATAAATTTGTGAACAAAGTGTTGGATTTAAAAAGAAGGACTTATGTCAAGATTCCAGTCTCACATTTCTTGACACAAAGCATCAAAACTCAGATCTCTGCATGTCCTGGTCCTGTATGTCTTGTATGTACAAACCTTTTGAACTTTTAGGTGATTTTGGTCCAATTCAAATAGCTTGCTTCCTTCATCCTATAAGTTTCAAACTGTTTGATCACATTAGTGGAATAGTATAGGTTTCTTCCAGTAGATAGAACAACCCCTTTAAATTCTTGTGGGTGTTAAATGTCTACTACTCCTGGTGCTAGTTTTTATAAAAAACTAATTCCAAGCTGTGTTCCCCCTTGAAATGTTTTCATTGGAAATTTGTTCGAGTCTTTTCACAGTGAGCAGGTTATTTTGAAGTTTTTCCTTCTCACTTCTGTACAAATTCATAGACTATGCATCTAATTCCTGTCTGAAGGAAAGTACATATTTTACACTGAAGGTGCCTGGAACTGATTCTTTAGAGCATCAGCAAAGTCTTGGTTTGCTTGTAATGGGGTTGCCAGGGGCAGTTTTGCACCATAACCAATGCAGGGTCTGATTCCTGCTGTACATTTTTGTGTAGCTTGGCAAAAATAGAGTTCAGTAGTAGCCGAAATACTGAGCAGATCTGGGTAGCAACTCAGTGCACTGTATGGTCACAGACATTGCTGAGAACCTTATCTGCAGGTGTGGGTTAAGCTTCATGAATGCTGGGGTGGAGAACAGAGGTCCACAGTATGTGTAGGTGTATCTGGTGTGGCCAGTCAGGTGGATGCAGCACCCATGGCATCCCCATCTACCTCTTAACCTGTCAGGCATAGCTGAAGAGAGTCTTCCTAGAACATCCCACCATTGCAAGCCTGGTTGGGATTTATAGGCCACTCTTTCTTGGTCTGTCCTTTGTGAGGACAAGCAAGACTGCTTGGAGTTAAGGCAGAGGACAGAAGGGACTTGGGACAGCCTGTCTTTCTGGAAAGCCAAGGGGAACTCCGTGTATCCAACAGATGCTGCAGCCCTTGTCATGAACAGGAGATTAATTGAGGTTTGCCTGCCCTCAGCTGAACCTGAAAGCAACCCTTCTTCCTTCTCCTCAGACAGTCTTGGCCCAAAACCAGTGGAGTACTTGTGTCTTAGAGTTGTCCTTTCCATTTGTGAGCCCTACACACACTCCCACAGGCAGAAACACAGAGACTACTAAATCAGGAATGTTCTCTCTTTGTAGGTGGGAGAAAGAAATGGGAAGGGAGAAAATGTACCTGGAGACAGGGTGGGGAAAAGCTACAGGGCTAATTTAGGAAAGATGGCTTACTTAGCACAACATACAAACACTCAAAGGGACAGTGTGCAGAAACACCCACCATCGTGGGGCGGAAGAGAGAACACGTCCAAAAGAGCATTTCCAGAGCAGGACTGTGAGTGGGGACATAAAGAAATCCTTCTTTCTCTGTACCTAGAGTAGTTCCCTCACAGTCATCTTCCACCTTCTCCCCCACTGGGGTTTTTTGAGGGCAATAGTTGAGTCAGAAAAAAACCCAGACATCACAGTTAGAATGGCCCAGGTAGACAAGATATGCTTTCCCTCCTTCTCCTCTTCAAAGCAATGAGTTAACATTGAGAGGGGTTGAGGCTGATGGTGGAAAAGGATGATCTTTCTGCATCTGCCCCCAGCCAGGGAGTTGGGATGTGAGGATCTTTGGGAGGGCTCTTTAGGCAGTTTGGGGCACAACTGATGGAAGGTGAAATAGAATTTACTACTATTAGGGATGGCAGCAGGGCAGGTGAGGTCTGCCTGCCAGGCAAGGAGACAGGCAGAACTGTGGGCATTCTTCTTCCAGAAGAATGGAAGGAGTGGGCTTTCCAGATGACTCTGAAGGTGCATGTATTAGCAAGACTTGCTTATTAGAGGTGGCAGACTGACCTTTGCAACTTGACCAGTCTCTCCCATCCAAACTGGTCCATCCCACTGCATATATAGGATGTTTGAAAGGAAATAAGTAAAATCCACAGCTGTTGAGGGGCACTTGGCACAGCATGGTGAGCAGCACATCCACAGCAAGGGCAGCCTTGAAGTTTGTTATGAACTTTCTTCCAAGGGAGTGTGCTGTTACTGAAACATCTGCAGCCTCTCAGATGGGCAGAGTTGTTGGGAAAACAGCAAGGAAGCTGTTGACTCAGATATTTGAAGCAGTAGAAGTCAAGAGAAAGACATAATAGGAAGATGGGTCTGATCTGAATATCACTGAGCACCTGAAGTTCAGAGGCACCAGCATAAATAGAACATCTTTGAACACCCAGCTTTCCCCTTCCTCTTCCAAGCCACATGGGCACAGTTCACATGTGGAGCAGAGAGGAAGCCCTTCCAGCTGTCTGCCTGGCACATTCAGAGACAAACAGAAATCATTTTGGCTTTCAGTTAATAGCAAACCCTCAGACTTCCTAAAAAAAATAAATTTAAACCCCACTTTTCTAGCTGCGAAATGTGGGAACAAACTCTGAGTCCTTCTGTTGTTTCAATTGTCTTTATTAACAGGTGAAAATACTGATGGTCTAAATGCATTTGTCACAGGGGTGAGTAGTGTCATCCTGCCCCATCATCTCGCTGATGCTAAAAGGACACAATAAGGGACAGTGACGCAATACTGCATCCAGCATACTCTGGTATTATTAATATTGCATTGTGAAAGCCCTTTATCAGCTAGGTGACAGCAGCAGTGGCAGTAACACTAGGAAATGCCTGTGTATTATCAGTACAATAATAATTATATAATTGTGCCCCAGAACTATGCTGTCATTAAAGAGGGCTTTGAGTTATAAAAAAAATCCAGTGTCTGAATTCAGAAGAAATTAATTTGACCAAAGTCCCTTTCATCAGTAACTTATTTTTCTGACTATTGAGAAAAGAGACTGATGATCTTCTTGCTCTGCTTGTTTAAAGATCACCTCCAAAATAATGCCCTTTATGAAAAATTTCAATCAGGTTTCAGACCTTATCATATTGCGGAGGCAGCTCTTCTCAGGGTCAGCTACGATTTACATATGTATGGTTTGCTGATCACAACTTACTGTCAGCTGTTTTATTTTTGGATTTCTCATCTACTTTTCACAGGACAGACCACACAGTCTTGAGCTCAGCTTGGGGGAAAGCGACAGTGAGATTTCCAGCATGGCTTTTGGTGAGTTCAGTCCTTACGTTACCACATCCACCAACTGATTTAGCAAACAAGATGGCTTTTTTTTTTTTTTTTTTATCCTCCCACAGCTTTGCCTACCAGTTTCCTGAAAATCAGAGCTTTGGGTTCATGCTTTAGTAGACATAACACCTTATGTATTGGTAATTAAGCAGCAGTAGGACTGAGCTGTGTGTGAAGTTCAGCTCTGTGTCCCAGACCACTGACACCAGGGCTAGTGTATCGCTGAAATCCTCTCCTACCAACACAAAGCAACGTATTCCCTGAACATTCCACATAACAGCATAGAAATGGGCCTGAATTTTCCTCTTTGCTTCAACACTTTTATATTGCTTCACTCCTTTTCCTCCTTTTGCACTATTCAGCTCATATCACTGAAGCTTGGGTTTGTGTTCAGGAAGTCATTGTGTGTTTTTACAAAATACTATTAAAATCAAGTGCATTACCAGGACTGAAAGCATACCTTGACCCTGCCTGAGCATCCTAAACATGCTGCAGAACGAGAATTTTTTTTTGACTCATGATATTTACATTTCTGAAAAAGTGGCCAATTTCAAGCCATTTACCTGAGGGATGTGGACTCATATTCCAGTACTCCACGTAAGGAAGGAATGTGGCTCCCATTTAGGGCCTTAATCCCATTGCTGCCACTGAGAGAAAATAGTTATAAACCACCTTATTTTTGAGAATCTGGGTTTTATTAATCTGAATTAGGAATACTTGGACCTATGAACCAGGACCAGGTAGGTACCCAGCAGTATGTACAGAGCAGCGCTTGTTGGCATGAGTGGAGTTGGGACAGGCATGTGCTATTAGGATGTCTTTTCTGGATCTGGGCTTCACTTTTGTTTGCCTCATTTGAACTTCTTAAAAGGGAGATAATGACTGTGAAAGGCACTTCATGGTCTGAGCAAGTCACAAGCAATTATTTTTCCTCTTCACTGTAACGAAAAGAAACCTGATGGAGAGTGGAAATATTTTCCCTCAGAAAGCCTGATCTTCATGATACTTTACAGTGATATCAAGCAAGACATGCCTTGTATTTCCCAGCATACACAACTTCTGATTAATCCCATCAACTTCAGGATCCTGCTCATGTGCTTAAATGTAACCACGTGTCTAAGTATTGTGCTAAACTGGGATCGTGGTGCTCTGCTTCTCTGCTCCTGAAGACAAATTGGTTTAATGGCAAGTTCACCTGAGCTTCTTGAATCCATTTGGAAAACAACAGCCTAATCTGGTATGCTTTGCTTTGACTTACCTACATTTCTTGGAGCTGGGTAAGGTTACAGGCAGTAGAGAATTGGTGACCACACAGCATCCAGACACAGCACAGAATCACAGAATCCACTTAGAGGCTTTAACCATGTAATTCAATGAAAACCCTCATGAATTCAGTTCTTCTGGCTTTTATTTTCCCTTGTTAAATCCGACTTCTCCTCCTGTTTCTTCTTCTGTCTCATGACAGCACCTCAGGGATGTGTTCATGACAGATGTCTCTCCTGCTTATACAAATGCTGAGAGAAGATTCCTGCCTTGAAGAGATTGTGACCTAATAGAAGATGATGCAGCGAGGATGCTGTAAAGAAAGAAGGAAAAGAAAAAATACTGAGAGGTTGAGGAGAACTCATCTGGACAATTAGATGTTTTAGAAAGGCCATAACCCAGAAGTGTAAGTAGCGTAAGAGCTAATAGATCTGTCACAGCTTTTCCATTTCTTTCAACATTTGTTCCCTTACTTTAAAATGTGTTGAAGCCAGGTCTGAAGGATGCAATAGACTGAGTTTTTTAATTTTTGAAAGAGCAGGATGTTGTGTGTTGTTTTTTAGTTTGGGGTTTTTTTTTTAGCCCTTCATCTTTTTAGCACCCTTCTATGTGTCTATAATTTCATTTAAAAAATGAGTCAGTAGGACAGCAAATTCATCAGTAAAGCTCTCTTTGATCTCCTCAGAGTGGATGTCTGCAGATATTCCCTCAAGTCCCCTGTCCACTTCTTACTGACAGATTTGACTGCAACTAAACAGTAGGAGGCCAGAAACAATCTGTCAAAATTCCTCTTTTTTTGTGTGTGTGGTTTTTTTTTGACTGTCTCAGTAAACACAGCTCTTTAGGGATAACATCTGCTTCCAGAAGAAGACTTCCACTTTGGAAGAAAAACACTGACATTTACACACAAATTCTCTTTCCCTCCACTTTTCCTCCCTTGTCCTGCCTTTCCTTCTCTTTCCTTTATGATTTTTTCTCTTGATATCCTCATAAAGTTAACGTTGTTGCCTATTACCTATCAAGGGCAGGTTGGAGGGGTCCTTGAGCAACCTGGTCTAGTGAACTGGATGATTTTTAAGGTCCCTTCCAACCCAAACCACTCTACTATTCTACAATTCTATAACTCCATCCTTACACAAGAGTTATTTGCCAAGTGAAGTAATTCAGATGTGGGTACAGCTCCAGCTGCTCTGACTTTACAGTGTAATAAAAGGGAGTGGGAGGATGAAGTTGGCTCTAATACAGTTCCTCAAGTAGATAAATAAGCAAAGTATGGGGGTCTGTGACCCTTCCCTTATTTTAAAATTGGTAAAACTTGCATTTATTCTAAAGAGTATGCTTTTAAGACAGGCTGTTGTACCTTGTGTACATCTGACTAATTGCCTGAATCTCATCTGGTCACCCTCAGCTCCCTCTGCAGTCAGTGGAGATCTAGCCCAGGGAGCCAATGATTCATTTCATTCTAAATTAGATACTTAAAATGGATGAGAGAATCGTGCCTCAGGTACTTGTTTGTCTCCACTGACTATGAGGGAATGACTGTCCGAGTGACTAACTCACCTGCGACATCTACTTACGGCATCTGAAGGTTGCTAAGGCAGGCTCTGCCTTCTCAGACCGATTCCTGAAGTTTAATTTCAGTCTCTCTGGTTTCGTACCACTTCATTCATTCTTTGTTAGCTAATGAACCTAAATTCTGTCTTCAGATGCTGCGAGATGGGCCTGGGAGGATTGGATTTAATTACCGCAAGAGTCGCAAATATTTACATTTCTGCTGTTGTATACTGGCAGGTGTGCCTTTTCTTGTGGAAATACATCACTGCGTTTGTGATATAGAGATCAAAAAATCTGTTTTGTATCCAAGTGGGTTTATTTATACCAACTATTGAGAAAATAATCATTTACTGGAGAAATCATTTCTATTAATATTCATTATCATATGCCTTGAAAACCCATACACAAAATGTAATCACAGCCTGTATTAATTTTGTAATTTGTGAACCTGATATGCAGTTATTTGAGAACCACACTGGTAGTACTTTTCACAGAAACTCTCCACTCGTAGAGTTACACGGTATCCAGATGGGAAAGTAAAAAATGGTGGAAAGATGTGGGATATTTCAATGGCAGTGTTAGAGAGCCAGCCAGATTGAGGTCTCTGTAATAATGGAGAGTTCTAAAAACTTGACATAAAAAATGGGAGGAGGAAGAAGGTCCTAAAGCACTGCTGAGGCATGTATATAGTGAAGGGCTTCACTAAAACTGAGGAAGATTTTGAGCTTGACTTCAATTTGGAAATGGAATTTGAAAAATAAACACCAAAATGTTTTTATCGTGGTTCAGTTGGAGGTGGAGGAAAAGCGAAGTAAAAGCTAACTCAAGCAGCTGATTTAGTGCTACAGCATGTTGGAAACTTAGCAGCAGATACAAAAAGGAGGAGAAAGACTTAGGGGTGAGATTCATCTCTCCTAACTTCAGGGATAGGATCCTTCTCACTGAAATGTGGGCGTATAGCGAGTGATTCACTGACCAAACGTAGGAGTCTGCTTTGCAGTGAGACAAATCGCTTCCTAGGCTCCACCGACCACGTTAACCAGATCCCCAGTGCCGGCAGTGGGAGTGCAGACTTCCAGCTCACATGTAGACTCTTGCATTGCACCATCCTACACTACCTCCTACCCAGGCTGGCTTTAGGGATGGGATTTACTTCGTCTAATTTCAGACATCTCCACAGCACACATCTACATCAAGCTGGTCACCCCGGGCTCCCTGTATAGTCAATGGAGAGATGCAGGTATTTTTAGGGAATGAGTCATGGCAATGCAGATCTGTCCCTCTCAACTGCTGGGCTACAAAGCCAAAGCCCCTCTTGCTTGATCCTGTGATTCCTGTACACTCGTCCATATTTAAAAGAAGGAAAAGAAGGAGGCTGTCACCCCAGACGTGCTGTAACCTGAAGAACAGGGAGCTGCTGGTTCAGTTTTGCAGAAGGCTTGGAAGACAGGTTTTCTCCCAGTTCCCTTTCCCCATCTGCAGGTTCTCTTCAGCTCAGTCCCTGTGCCTACAGCCAGCTCCAGGCATACAGGCCAGAGGGTGACATTGCTGTCACCTTGCCCTTTGGCCTGATTTAGGCATCAACACCTGCAATCCCAGACCTCCTTCTGTGGTGCCCCACCCTGTGTGCTCAGAGCTTGACATGCCTCCAGGCTCTACCTAAGTGGTGCTGAGGCCCAAATCTGCACTGTGGCTTCCACGCCATGGCCAGATACCTGGAGGTACGTCACTTGTCACCGTGCACCTCAGTGCTGAGCATGCGTGTTCTCTCTGGGACTCAGAGCCCATCTGGGTCACAGCCTTGCTGAGACTATTATTTCAGCAAGTCATTTGCCAGGGGAAAATGGTTATGGAAAGCTCCATCGGATTCTGGGTTTGATTTTCACAGAGTTCTTAACTTGGGGAAACTGCTTTGCCCTTTCTCGCCTTCTAAGATCTTAAGCCAACTGTGCTCCCAGTGCAAGACCAATAAAAAAGAGAACAAAACCCATCACTTTCATAATGCTTCCCTCCTTTTCCCCAATTCCTAAGGTCCCAAGGTGCCTTGCAAACTGCATATACATATTCACAAAGGAGACTTGTAGCCATGATTTAAAAAGGCAGTGAGTATTCAGCAGCCAGCTGGGCTGGTAAGCTGCTGTTTTGGACAAGAAGGGAAGAAAATTGCTAAATGCCAGGGAAAACTGAGGAAGAAATTTAGATAAGTGGAAATAATTACCTGAGCTGCGACAGAGCCAGGACCCTGAAGCAAAATATTTTCATTGTTTGGGTTTGCCAGTGCCAGCAAATATTCCCAGATCAGGGCTTTGGTCTTTTACTGTGCATGAAAGGGGTCAGCTCTCTCTGAGCGATGGCACTGTTGGTGGGCTAAAGTCTAAGCCAACAGGTCCAAAATGTTTCATTTTTGGACTTTGTTCCTGCCACCTCCAAGTTTGCTTAGCTCTAAGGATGTCCAGAATTCCTTCTTTTGAACAGGTAAATGTTGATTCAGCAACGAGCCACAGCTTTTCCAAGTGCAAAAAACAAAGTATAACAAGCTGCACATCTGCCTCTGCATGGAGAGCTGCAGTTCAAATGCAGTGGAGACAGGAAGAGCTAATTCAGCACTCTTGCTGAGCTCCATTAATCCACATATTTAATACAAACACAACATTAGAACTACTTCAGGTTCTGATGTAGAAAGCAGATGTAGAGGGTGCGTGTGTGTCAGAAAATCCAGCTTTTCAGATTACCCATCATTTGTGGTTTGGATGTTAATGTGGTAGTCAAACCTCTTAGGATTATCTACCTGTCAAGAAGAGAAAAGTAGTAGTATTTTCTGTTAGGCAAATGTTAAACCACATAAATGAAGTTAGTCCATTGCCAGCTGCCTTAGAGGATTGTCTTAGAATCCACTGTGGTTATCCTGTTTCAGAACTAAAACTTGTTTATCTAGCTAAGTGAATTTAATTATTTGGATTATGTATGGAGGGCAAGATCATCAAGGAGGACTCCATTTTCTGTGTTTCAGTGTCTGGGTGATCAGCAAGGTTGTACCAGAGGCCAAAATTTGGGGATTCTGCAGCACACCCAGGAGCTCTGCCCTGCTGGCCTCTCCACAGGCTCAAATGCTCATGCAAGTATCCAAAAAAAAAAAAAAAAAAAAGATTCCTTTCCTCAGCCAAAGACACCCAGAAATGTGTAGGGCAGACTCATGCGTTTAACACCTATAAATTTCTTTCCCATCCTTGAAGACCTGACCTCTTGAATTCCCTTTGTGTCTCACCTGTCAGGTACTCACTGCAACAGATTCCAGTTTGCCCTTGAAGCACTCTGAGCGACAGCACGAGGGAAGGGAAGTGGCTGCTGGGGGCAAAGCTCGGGCTGGTACAAGCAGCAGTCAAGAGGAGATGGGATGAAAAGTGTTCAAAGGTGGCCACTGCACCGTTTCCTGAAAAGTCAGCCAAAATCCCTTCAGCCCCCCTCGTGCAGAGGCAGCTGCCAGCTCAGAGCCCGGCTGGGGCAGTAGATGAGTCCCCGCGCTCCGCATCACGCACCTCTGCTCCTGGGAAAGGCAGGGAAAACAAAGAGCAACATTACCATAAGGTAAAAACTCTTCGGTGGGGGAGGGATATTTAGTGCTGGTTCTTGTGATCTTTACCATCTGTAGAACAGATGGAGCTTCATTATGAGGAAGGGAACACCTTGAGAAGCATTATAATCTCACACCGGCCCGGAGAGAAGCAAAACCTGACTGTAGTTGAGATCTCTCTCAGGGAGGATTTCGGCTTGTGTTTATGAAGGTTTAGGGAGCAAGGAAAAGAGGCTAATGAATGATTGGTTCAAAAAAAATTCTGCCATTAATTTTGTTAGCATGTGAGATGAGAAGAGCAGGAGTGGCTTTATATAGTTCTCTGTCTGAAATAGCAGAGCGTATATTTTTTAATCCTGGGAAGCAAGCCTCACACTTCCACCTCAGAGGTGAAGTTAGCTGGGTGGTTTTTGCTTGCAGGGTTTGGTGCAAATGCTTTTATTTTTGCTTGTTTAACCTTTGTGCTGTCCCCCTCTGTCTGCCCTTCGGAGCATCTCTGAGTCTGACATTCTTGCAAATCCCAGACCTTCAGCAGCAAATCTCAGCCTTACCCTCTGTGTCTTTTATGCATTGGCATGCAAATACCAGGAAATCGTGAGATTCATGCAGTTCAGGAGAGGTGGATGCAGCACAGATCCCCAGGAGGCTGTGCAGGCATTCCTGCCAGGAGGAATTCATTCGCATGGCCGGGAGGGACCCTGCTGCAGCAAAGCCTGGACAGGGGGCCAGGCAGACCTGAGCCCCCTGGCAGGTCTGCACCTGGCTCCTGCACCTCAGAGCCATAAATCAGCACCAACAGCCCTTGGGCTCCACCACCCTCCTGACAAAACACAGCTGAGCTTCAAGTGTGAAACGAAATCCAGGTGAGTTGGAGGGCAGCAGAAACAACACCATGAAACTTCAGATCCCTAAGGGTGAAGCAGTACGGCTTTGGGAGAACATCCCTTGCTCTCCAAGGTGTCCTGAAATTCCCCTCTGCTAGTTCCCATGGTCAGATAATCCTAATCTCAAAAAATATAGCCATTAAACTATAACCTGGCATGTTCTTGCCACCATTGCAGTGACTGTGATGTTTGCCTGCCAGAGGTCTGAGGAGCTTTTTGATGAAACACTGGATACAAAGCACAGGACTGGGCAGCAAAACCCCAGCTACACCCTTTCTCCAGCTTCTCCATACAGCTTCTTTTCCTTACCCTTCCTCAGCTGCCTTGTCTTTTTCCCCGTGTTTATGCAGTGCCTGGCACTACAGGGCTGGGGGCTCCGCTTGCCTCCAGCAAAGAGCCCTATCATGCAATAAAGACATGCTCCTTCAGAAACTCTACCACCTTCCGTGAATAGCTGCAAGTTTGGTTCTGATCCAAGCAACCTTATCCACAAAGTACAGAGAGAACCTGTCATGGTGTGAAATACTGAACTCTGCCTCTATTTGGAGGGAAACCACAATTTATCAAGCTGAACACCACAAGGAGCGGATCCGTCTGCCTACCTAAATCTTCCTTGCTAGTTAACAGCTAGGCAGGGAGTTTTGCCTCAGACATATTTTTTCATTTTATTTTTTAGAACTCAGAACATCATTTATTCAAAGTGTAATGACGGCAGTAGATGGGACTCAGATTCAAAATCAACATAATGATATTTGATAATAATCATAACATTTCATAATATTGATTGCCGGAGATAACTGACAGCAAAAGAATGTACCAGCTGACTGTATGTGTAACATCTTCCAGCTTTTTTAACTTTTTGTCTCCTGATGGAAAGTATAGAATGGAAGCTTCATTTATTTATTTATTGGGGCTTGGTCTTTCACAGAGAAGGAAAAGAGAGACGGCAGAAATATGAGAAAGAAGAAGATGACCTAAAATCCATGATCTGGGCCCAGATATATTTTCTGGCCTCACAACCTCTTGCTTGGACATGCCTAAGCATTTGGAAGAGAATGCCCTGATCTAGCACCTCTAGATGCCCACTGGGACCCCTGGGCTCCAGAAGTCTGTGGCTGTGTCTGAAGCTGGTTACAAGAAGGGACTGTTCCCTCACCTGAAGCCAAGAGCAGCGGCACACTTTATCCAATATTGCTAAACCCCTTTTCTCTCTTTTCTCCTTCCAGCCTCGGCGTGGCTGTGTCCAAACTGCCTCGTGCCCATAGCTGCATGCAAGAACCCATGACAGGGACAAAGAGCATGAGCCAAAAAACACCCCAGGGACCGTGTGGGTCACTGCAGACCAGCCCAGTATATGAGGCTGTGATTTTATTTACGGAGCCTGGGTGTATATGAGGCTGTGATTTTATTTACGGAGCCTGGGTGTTTCACAGGTCCTAATTCAATGGCACAGCCCCTGGTGGTCTAGTGGTAAAGACACGGCGCTGTCACCGCCGAGACCCGGGTTCGATTCCTGGTCAGGGCC
>JAYRBT010000082.1:4930213-4993341 GCA_036023395.1 Myiotriccus ornatus | reverse complement strand
CGCGCACACTGTAACTCACCTAAAAAATCCAATGCGCAGGCTGGAAGGTGTGAAGACCTTCCCCGGTTCTTCGTTCGCGAAGTCTGGCCATTATATTATATATATTTAATTCAATGGCACATTTAATCCTTTGCTGGACAGAGTTGCCATGGTGGTGATGTGGCATTTCCAGTGGCCAGGTGCTTTGAACTTCGTCACTTTTACCCTAGTGGATAACTGCAGATGCCAGGCAGGGATGTAACTTTCCAGGTGCTTAGCAGTCTCTGAAAATCTACGTCTGTCAAGAGGAACATTCAAAATCACTAGTCACATCAGCCAGCATTGTCTGGGAAAGCAAAGTGTTTCCTGAGAATATGCAAGTTTGAAGAAGAGAAATCAGCCTACCTCTCTCAATCCTTATTCCAGCTCTTTAATTATAAAATCTTACAGTTGCTGAGCTTCTTTTGACCACTCGAAGGAGAATGAATTGCTAAATTTGTACTGTGGGGAATTTGTATTGCGGGAAATTATTATCACTCCTACCAAAGCTTTAAGGTACAAGTGTTTCTCTGTGCTGAGAAACAGCTCAGAGGGTTTGTGCACAGGGATGTACTTGTATCAGAGCATTCTTGAGCTGCCAGACCCCTGCTTTAACTCCTCTCCTACATTATGGGATAAGTTATAATGCAACCCTTGAAATTTGTGGTGAAGAATTTGTTATGCACATGCAATATAATGAAGTTGAGGCAACATCTGTGGCTGGCATTTTCCATCCTGCCATAGAGTTTAACAGCGAAATCAGGGCTGAGAAGCATTATCTGAGAGGGTGGGTGGGGGGAAAGAAATGAGGGAGAGAGAGTCTATTGACTTAAGAATCCCTCCAAAGAGCATGGGATAAGAAAATAAGGAGGCTGGTGGAACAGTCAGTCCTTGTTTGGCTGGCTGAATGCAGATTGAACAGATCAAATATTTACTGGTGCTCCCAGTGCAGAAGAATATCTGGATCTCTGGCTGATTGGAAGCAAAGTGATACTGAGCTCTGTTAAAATATCATAATGCTTAATGCATAATGCAGTTTTTCAGTCTGTTCTCTGGTATTCAGCTATACCCATGCTTGGGAAATCTGTTCATCACCGCAGTGATTTTCTCCTTGGAGAAAGGTAAGCTAGGGAAGAAAATATAAATTAGGATTGGGGAAATGAGTGATTTTGTGAGGGGGGGTGGGCAGGAAGCCACACATGGGAGTGGAAAGAAACCCTTCCAGAGAAGAGTTCATCTCTCACTGGCTGTGCAGTAGGCAGGAAGGGATGGACAGACCCATCCTCTCCCTGGTCCTTGATGCAACACCAGCAACTCCAGTGCTGCTCCCTCCCTCCCCACCTGCTTTTGACAGGAGGTACTGAAGAGCTTTTACTGGCTGTCACTGATGAGCTATCCAAATGAAAATTAAGGGTTCATGGATGAGAGTACACCTCAAACAATTGCACTTGTCTTTGGAATACCTAGTTTAGGAGAACGCCAGTCTCGGTGCTGTGAGAGGTGCATGATGCAGCAGATGTTACAAGTCTGAAGATCCCCTTTATGGTAACCAGGGAAGCAAAAGGAAGTAAGACACACCCTGAATTTTGTAGTTGCTGAGGTCCTTCAGCTCTATTGACTTCAGCTGGATTTACAAACACTACAGATTCAAGCTTTGCTTCTTGGAATGGTGGATGTAAAGCGATGATGACTGCATTAAGCGTGGTAGGTGAAAGGAGAATGAGGCTCAAAAGACTCATGTGCTTTAGCTTGGTACTCTCCAGCCTTTTAAAGCCTCAGTGAAGTCCTGAAGCTTTTACCTAATGTTGATTCATCCTTGCTCAAGGAAAACATTCTCTTGTTGCAGTGGAAAAGTTGCCAGAGGAAATTCTTAAGGATTTGTCTGATAATGAAAAGATGATAGGAATGGCTGAGTAAAAAGCATAAAATGGTGAGAAAGAAGCAGCAGAGTAGTTTGAAAATAAGACATTCACTTCTCTGTGTGTATAGCTCCACTGAATCTTTTGTGTAAATTCTCAGAATTCCTGGAAAAGAAGAATATCAACCAAAAGTGGCATTTTCCAGGAAACTCTTTGAAAAGAATCGTCCTTATATTCATTCACTGGAGACTGTCAATACATCTGTGTGCGAAATTTTAAGCCCTTTTGAGAGAGCTGTTGAATTAAAGTTTGCAGTTGTTGGTTTGTGAGACAGAGGATTTCCCCAAATGCATTGTGCTATAATCCCCTCCTCCTTTTTTTTTTTGCTGTTGGTCAAAAACTCAGCCATTTTAAGTAACTGGTTTGTCAAATACATTTTCTTCTAGTAACAAAAGTTGAGCGAATTCCTAAACATAAAAAGGAAAATTTTGGAGCAGAAGTGCTGAAAATGTTTAGTGCAGATTCTTTCAGGTGCCAAAAGGTGAAAATTGTTAGATTAAACATTTCCTATGGTTATTTGTATGTGGATCCAATAACCAAATAATTGATTTGGTGGTGGTAGAATATGAAAATGAAGGATTTGTGAATGAGATTTAGGAGACAGTGGCCCACTGTGTAACAAACTGCTCCATGCTTAAATTCCTGCAACAAGTCATCTAGTCATGGTCTCTGCTAATGAGCTACAGCCTACAGTTTTTCATCCAGTGTGCTTTTAATTCCAACATGTTTCTCTCCTCTGGAGGGACTATGGAAGAGCTAGGTGAGAAGTTCTGCTGCTGTTCAGCCTGCACACAGCTGCAGACTTCAGTCTGAACTGGCCCATGCAGGAGACACTGATTTATTGAAGAGGATTGAACACATTAGAGATGGTCTGCTGGAGAGGCGAGAATATATTGCAACACAGAAACTTCAGGGTCAACCAGATTCATAATGGAAATCACAGCTAGTATTAATTAATAAACTACTGGAAGAATGACAGGGGGCAAGATGATTTTTAATCTTGCCAAGCATGTTAACTTGTTGGTAGGATGACCAAAGTGCCTTAGATGTTCTCCATAAATGAAGAGAGAAAAATGCACCTGTTGGGGAAGATTCTGTTGTGTGTGAGATCTGAATGCCTCGTTGGAGAGTCCTGTCTCCCTCCATTACAGAAGGAACCCAAGGAGATTAAGTTTCCAGCTTAGATTCCCTAATGATATGTCCACTGAGGAATCCTGAAAAATTGCCATATCCCAGAGCTGTTTCCTGGGAAGGGTGAATTCAGATCACTGTTTCTCCATGCAGTGAAGGATGGCTCTCTGGGAGAAAGAGGAGAAAGGCTAAAGCCATGCAAAGGAAAGGGAGGTTTAGAGCTCCTGAATGCACCCTCATCTCTGCTTCTCATGCTAAGAAGCAACTGAAATATTAAAGGTAATAAAACATTATTTAGTTCAAGCTGTGAGCTTCAGTTATTTACTTCAGTTCACGCTTTGCATTTTATCTGCAGGGCCTCAGATTTTCTATGCCGATATATCACCATGTTCCAAGTACAGAAAGGGGAAAGAACACTTCATTTCATAACTGTTCAATTATGAAAGCAGGGGAGGAGGGAAAAATGCATGGATCAATATCACTTTTCCCAGAGTTATCAATATCTCTAGTGTCATCATTGTTTTACCCTTATCCCCCCTTTAAGGAGGATTAGTGACTTGTACAAGAAGCCAGAGGTTTCCAGCTAAGGTTAACTTTTTCCATTCTGCAAAACTGCAGAGTAACACAGTGATTGAAAAACAACCTCTCCACCCCAGGGAGCCTCTGGACCCAAATTCTCCCTGCTGACACCACAAGTTGCACTCCCAGCTTGTAGCATGTGGAGGTTGTCAACAGCAGCACAGGGATGCTCAGAGAGGAACTGTTGTTGCAGCTTTAGGAGGCTACCCTTAAAATGACAAATTGTGACACTAATTGACAGAGTCTCTGATAATTAAATGGAAGGTTGAAAGTGATTTCCTTTTTTTTCCTTGCATTTCTATCCTTTTGCCACTCCCAACAAAGGACAAAATGTCAGTCATAACGTCAGCCCAGCAGAGCTTTGTCACTTTATCTCTGTTTTAAATGTTATTTGAATGTTAGCTCTTTACATTAGCTTCTTTTTATTTGATAAAAAAGACAAACTGATCATAATAGGCATAAAACCATCACGAGAAGGTCATAAATTGCATATTGCTCACTGAAATGAACAGGGCATCTCCCGTCCTATCTATCTGGTAAATAAATACTGAAGGAAGTTTCTCTATCTTGCTGTTGTTTATACGTTTTTAAGTGTACTCTGAGATGGTATAAAGTGCCAGATTGACAACTCTGCTTGTTGCCAGAGTGGTGACAGCATAGACTGCAGGCAGGGTGAGACACCGTCATGCTAATATGTTTCAAGCCTGTTTTGGACCAGACTGGGATGAAAGAAAATGTATGGAATGTAAGATCCAGTGTGTGGCCCATATAATCTATTGTCTCTATGGTCTGACATAGACGGTGGCTGCATGGACCAGATTTCAGGGAAGGGAAAGAAAAAAGAAAAAAAAAAAGAAAAAAGAAAAAAAAGACAACATTAAAATAATTGCTAAGCAAAGACTTAGCCAAGATTTACAAAAGCAGTGATTTCAGTGGGGTTGGATGCCATTGTTTCTGGGCGTGCACACTAAAATACCTCGGAGAGATGGTTTTCAGAAATCATAGAGCACTCCTCTCTGAAAACTGTGCTATTAACAGCACACCTCTTCCTCAAAACCTAAATAATACTTCTAAGTATCCAGCTGACATATAAACAGGACATGAAAATGCCAATAGCCTGTGGCAAGTAGGAAGTTTCTCTCTGTAAATTGCCTTTGGCTTCTACCCAACCAAACATTCATTAAAAAGGAAAGAAATCCCTAGACCAACAGGTTGCTTGGAAGTCCTTTTGAAACCTGAATAGTCACCTGGGATCTGACAGTACTCCCAGGCCGTGAGTCAAATAGGTAGCTTGGGTGCTTTTCCTGATGCTCCTGGTTTTGTCAAAGTAGGGGTGATTTAAAAGTGTCCAGACACTCATCAGTTCTCGCTGATCCAGTGTGTAACACGGACACAAAAATCAGGTCAAGTCCAAGCCTTCAGCTTCAGCAGGTTGCACAGCAAAGTGCATGTATGCATCTATAAAATGTAGTCATGTATACGTTACAGCTACCAGTGAAAACAGGACACAGAGAAATTTCCTGTACCTCCACGCTTGGTTTGGGAAGAAAAAGGACAAAAAGCACTTCTTTAACCAGAGAGGTGCAGTACTTACAGGAAAATTTTTATTTAGAGGTTTGGTGAGGATATCCCCTCTAAATAGAAGATGTGGCAAGATAAACCAACACTTCCTTGTTTTAACCTGCAGGTGACACATCTGATAGACAAAGCACCATCCTGGGTGTTTTTCACCTTGCCAAGGCAGCAGTTCAGGGGCCAGGAGATGTCGTATCAGCTTTTGTGAGAGTTTCATGATAAGTTCTAATCTGTGGCTGGAAAACCTGTAATCCCTCCATTTATTGCCTCCCCAAGAGCTGCTATCAGGGCAGAAACACCTCAGCAGAGGTGGGTGTGTGCCCAGAGGCTGGTGCTGGTGTGCTCCTGTGAGGTCTGTACACACCAACACAGCCGTGGGAAGGGGAACCCAACTGTGTTGCTTCATCAGCTCTTGCAATTAGTTGTATTTAATGTCAGGACCAAACAGTAGCAATTGATGAATTAATGAGTTGGCAAGAGATAATCAAGAGAACATAATGTGGCTTTCAGAGCCTTATGACTGACGTTGTGATGTGAAAGGGAAGAAAAGCAAGAAAGAACAAATGTTTCCACCCACCCATCTTACCTTCCTGTCTTCAGGAATGGGAAAGGTTTGTGAGCAGAGAGCTTCTGCAAGAGCTAGGAAACATCATAGGAAACTAACCCTGCACTGAAGAACCTGAGGTAGACAAAGAATCAGACATGGATGGGACAGAGAGGATAGAGAAGTGCAGTATCATTTGCCCCAGAGCTCCCTAAAACCTCAGTTGGATGCATGAGTTTGGACTTCACTGTGCAGGAGACACTTTGCAGAGCTTTGAACTAAACCCACAGCTCCACTTTTAGGACAACTTTTAGACATGTGTTTAACTATACATGGGTTGAAGTTCCCTTCAAAGGCTCAAGAACTCTCCAAGAACTCAGAAACAGTAAATGTATTTCTCTGCCTTTTTTAAGTGGTCACACCTCTTTCAGAAACTGATTTCAAGCCATTTTCAGCCCACTGGGCACTTTGTTTAGGTCCATTCTTGGCCAGTACTGACTGGATGCTTTCATATCAGGAATGTTGTCCAGCTTACCCCAGACAGCAACACTGCCCTGAGTAGGAACCATGTGATCTTGATCATAAAATCTGATTAATTTTTGTCCTTTTCTTTTATATATGATTCATATTTCCCTTAAGCTTACACTGCTGGGAAGCACTGTGGGCTGGGACACTGAACACATTCATCTGGTTCTATACATCTCCTTCCCTTTTGTGATGGAAAGAGTCAGGGAAACTTGTGTCCATGAGCCAGTCTGAAATGAAAAGCAGTACACTGCCACTTCAGTTTGGAAGAGCAGCTGTAGGCAAAAGTCCACCTTTTGAAAAGCTATGAGCTTTTGAGACCCCACAAGTCTTTCCATCTTACAAACCACATGCTCTTTGGGGAGAGAAAAGTTTTTGGTGCCTTTCCTGGCATGCATCTGGGTGATTCCCGTTCAGAGCTTGTGTTTGTACCCACTGGACACTTAGCCAGGTTCAGCGAGCCAAGGAAGTGCTTGGCTGAGCGAAAAAGTTATTTGGGGCTTGAGTCATGGGTGGAAATGAGCCTCCCTGAACCTTGAGGCCCCAGCCAGGATTGTGAAATCTCTGTGTGTCTGGAGATGTCTCCTCTTCTGTGAATAACAGCTTTGCTCAGTTGACTTTTGGAATCCATCTCTTCGGTCCTAATACTTCTGCAACAACATCTTGGGGGAATTTATCTTAATCCACAACATGCTTATGTTTTTGTTCGTCGTAGTCTAAATTTAGGCAAAGAGAAAACTACAGTCCACTTACTCTCCCTGCTGAAAAAGAGGCTAAGAGGAAGCTTTTACTATTTGCACAAGCTAATGGAGATACATATCCTAATTCCTCCTTCGCTTCACAGATTTGAAGCTGCTTCTTGCTTGCTGTTAGGGCTGGTAACTGATAATAAAGGTAGCAATTATTTTTACATTGCAGGATGCTCAGTACAGAGGCTATGCAGGAGCCTCATTACTAAACACTATTCGATATTTATTCATGTATGTAAATTCCGCTGGTCGAAGTCTTGACACATTCACAGCATCACATATTTCATTCAGTTTATCCTCTGTAATTGTTCCCAACTGCTCAACAGCTCTGAACGATGAGTCCCATTGAGAGCAGGAGGTACAATGAGTGTAGTGGCTGTTGCTTCATAAATAATCTTGGAAGCCTGAGGACTGCAAATGACCTTGTTGCGTTTGAGATTGGAGCAAGGAGTGCGCTCTTTAAAAGCTGTGCGATGGTTTTGACTTTTACACTCTGAGTTCACAGACGTGCTTCCTCACTTTGTCTTCTTGAGGAGAAGGTGGATGGCACTAAGGGGTATAAAGGTGTGTAAGGGTCATTGCTGTAAACAAATATGATGTTATTACTTTGGTTTGGATTTTTTTCTTTTAGTATCTGTTATACAGAATCAGTTGGCAGGAGCAGATCTAGTAAATTAGAAGCTTTTTGAGAACAAACATTTTAAAGTTGATACATATCAAAAGGGTGGAGATTGAAGAACAATAGATTAACATGTTACAGTTTTATTTAAAATTTTTCTCCTGATTCTTTGTCTCTGTCTGGAAATCATTTTGGCGTCATTCTGGCTAGATTCAGAAGAATTAGTACAGTGCAACTTCAAGATCTGGTTAGTTCAGAGCCTAACATAGTATGGGCATAGTAGCAGCACACAGATTTTTTTCTTAAAACAGTGTTCACACTGATGGCCCTGGAATCATTGGGAATGGTTGGTAACTATTCCCAAACTGCCTGGCATTTGTACTTCAGAGCTAATAGTGCTTTGCAGTGGTCCAGACAAAGATAAGCTTAAGAAAATGGAGTTCTCACATGTTATTTGGGGAATGTTTTGTTTACTTAGACATCAATGCTGAAATTTCACTGTCCTCACTGCCATGCCCCAGGGTGTTGCCTGCATATAAAAGCATCAGCTACTTCAGCTGAGGGAGAGACCCCTCTGAGAGATCTGAGCATTAATAAGACACAGGTTATGCCTTTCACCTTCACACAGGGCATTTTGGAAAACACTGCTAAACATGTTGAAAGACAAAATCAAGAGATGAATATTTTCACAAGGCAAATCAACACCACCACAAGGAAAGGAGGAGAACAAAACACTCAAGATTTTTGAACATATCTGCAAGTAGTTTGTTGCTTTAAGCAAGACTTGAGTATTGACATGAAGCCCAGAGAGGGGGTGGAAGAATACAAACATTATTATTACTATGTGTAAATATGGATGTTTTTGAAGGAAGACTTGCCACAAGTAATCACAGACTAGAAACTTGCACTGGGGAACCAAAAGTGAATGGCTGGAGTCCCAAGCCCAGACAAGTGAAAGGTAATCAGCAGGCTTGATCTTGCAGAGGGAAAATAGTGAGAAGACTTGCACTCCCATTTAAAAGCAAACAAAACTGATCTTGGCACAAAACTGATCTTGGCCTTGTTATTACTGCCTAAAGTTTAAGAACTGCATGGCAGTGATTATCATCATGGAAGGAGAGAGAAACTGCTCCAGGCTCTGGCTGAAATTACAGCATCTTGTCTTCCATGAACCACTCCACTGCAGCTCCCAGATCACTGCCTATGTGGCAAGAGGCTGTCACTGAAACCTTGGCACAGCCACTGCCTGCTACAGACAAGACACGCTTGCTGAGCTGATATTCATGGTCCTTTGACATTTGTCCTTTTTTATTATTCTCTTTGAACTAGGTGATGTTAGACTGAAAGCATATGTTGGCTGCTTGTACAAAGAAAATCATGACCAACCAGTGCATATAAATTACAGCTGGTCTTGTTGTTTATTAGCAAGAACAAATTTGAGAGGATGTGGTTTGCCCTCACCCTGACAAGGTTCTTATATCGTGTCTGTCTCGAGAGCAGGTATTGGAGCTAAAGAGTTTTGTATTCCTGCTCTTCCATGATGTAACTTGGCCCATCCACCGAGTTCAGGCTGCGTCACAAGCTTAGCAGGAGTTACTGTGGAGAGAGGAGAGCATGAATGATGAAAAGGAGCCTTGACCAGCTAAGCTGTGAAGGCATTTCACACAAAAAAAAGTCTGTGTCTCTGTCACAGTAATTAATGCTGAAGAACATTTTGGTGCCATGAATATTGTACTTAAAGAATTATATCAGCATGTTAAAAAATGCATCATGAAAGGGCACATTTCATTTGACATAGTTTCAAAAAGGAGCAACTAATAATACAATGACATAAAACCAGGCCAGCAGGGAAAATCATCCTTTCTTCTCTTAGATTGCTGTAACCAGACTCTTTCAATTACAGAGATCCCAAGAATGTGTATATTTGTTAAACTTAAGCTTAGCAAGACTACAGCAATACTGTCCAGTGTTGCCAAATACTTATCAGGTGTCTCAGATGGGTGGTCTTGACAGAACAATGAAACCTTTCCAAAAACTGAATCGAAGGTGTTTGATCACGTCTTTTCCACAGTGTGCAGCTCTGATCCTCCAACCCCTCCATCTGGAGAAAGATCCATTAGAACTACAAACAAACGGTGCTGTAAGGGTGAGAATGTTGCTTACAAATGTTAAAAGGCTTTAGTACAAGGGGGTACGTCTATACTAGTAAATTAAATGGTCTCAGACCCTGAGGAAAGGTAGCCCAGCACAGCTTTCTTGTGCATAGCTAAATGCTTCTTCTGCAACAGGGACTGCTCCCTCCTGGCAGTCCCTGTTTGGATCTGTGCTGAAGAAGTTGTAGGAACTTCATGGCTAGAGAGTTTGGAGGTTAAAAAAACAGGTTAAAAACCAACAGGAATAGTTAAGCTCAACCTGAATCTACCTTGGGAGTGAGACTCAGTATCTTTCTTCTATCCCCGGTGCTTTCAGTTCTGTTAGTTTATAAATATAACACTTTTTGCCCTAAGACATGCTACAGTTTTTGTAGGCACTTTTCAAGTCTTACCTTTAACTCACTTCTGAAGTGGCTGCAGGAGGTGGTGAAGTAATCCTTGTTCATAACAATCTTTGTATTTTGTGTCTGCACACAATGTCCCTTGGGATCCAGCCCCAGTACTGGATGTGTACTAGACGTGACTATTTTAGCTATCACCTTTCTATTTAAGCTGTAGGATGCTGCTCTGCTCTTCCTTTCATTTGATGGTGTCATCTGTCCTATTCTTCTTCCAGCTTTTTTGTTTGTTTTGTGTTTGAGGAAAGTTCCTTGATTCTGAACTGAATAGAGAGGTCACTGGTGGAAACCCTGAATCTGAAACACTGGGAAGCGAGAGAAAAACTCTGCCTGGCTTTGAGGGACAACTTTGGGTTGTTAGGATGTGTTATGAAACTGGCCTTCATTTCTGTGGCTGTGACAAGGGAGACTACCCTGGAAGCGCAGGGACAGAGACTGCTCTGTGTGTATCAGCTTTCTGGCTTCATCTCCCAATGACCTGTACCCTGAGCAGTTATTTGCACCAGGGTGTACCGGTGTTTTACACTCACCCTGTGCAGCTATTGATCTTCGGAGGGCAAAGAGCAGCAGGGAGATGGGAGGAGAGGGCAAGTGATACCAGGGGACAAAGCTGCCATCTGGGGACTGAGGTCCTGAGAGAATAAATGTTCCAGCTGAGCTTTGTGCTCTTCCCCACTAAGTGTTAGATGTCAAGTCTGATTAATTCAGCTTTCTCTTGCTTTGCCGTCGAAACCTTCAGCGTGGTCTAAATTCATGGAAAACATGTTTCTTTTACCAACAAATTGATTTGATTTTCTTTGATAAATTATGAGTTATCATAAAAGAAGCAGCACTTTGTGTGCCTGGTGACAACTTCCTTTGAGGTAGAGCATATTAATCTACATCCTGCATTTGCTTTGAAGTCAGAACAAAATCCTGAATCGTGATGTGTGTGCATGAAAAAGAGACAGACAGCAAGCTCAGTTCTGTTCTGCTGATCTGTGTAAATCCAGATCAGTGCCAAGGCTGCAACAAGGATAAGGATTGGGCTCAGTATGTTATCTCCATGTATATCCCATGCTTGGTAGGAGGCAAGAGACAGCAAAGGGAGAAATGAAAACTCCCCATTTTCCCTGAATGTCATCTCTCCAGTGAATGATGTGTTGACCGGAGGATGATCTTCCACATTAAAGGTAATATTGTGTATCTGTATAGAACAGCTTGAAGTTAAATAGAAATAAAAAAAAAAAAAAGTCAAAGGAAGCAGTTATGGTGGTAAATATCGGGGTGACACAGACAAAATAAGTCAAAATGCTTTTTACTGACACAGTGTCAGGAAGATATAGAGCCTGTTTCTCCACTCGTACCAGTTTTATAGGCACATAACTCACTGGATGGCGACAGAGTAATCCTTGATTTGTGCTAGTTCAAGAGGGGCAAGCAATTACCCAAATTCTTAGTCCAGCCCTCTCATTTCCTTTTGCCATAATATAATCTCTTCCTTCCCAAATCTTCAATTACAAAGCCTGGGGGTCTCCTGCTCTGACACCTCCAGAGCTGAAGGACTGACTGTCTGCAGGAAGATCTTCCTGCACTTTGTCAGCACCCCTGAGAAAGGAGTCAGACCCTATGTGTGGTTTTCACCATCCCATTTGGAAAAATCTTTTTCAAAGGCAGCATGTATAATGCTGAATGCAATGCTGCAGTCCATGGAAATGTAAGTGAAGAAAGCATTATGGTGGAAGGGAGATGTCTTACCTTTACTTCACCATTTATCACTTGCCTTGCTCTGATCTCCTCTTACTCCTACTCTTTTGGCCAAAGTATGGACCTAACAATCACCTTTGAGTTTGGGTATATAATAATGTGGCTTAAGATTTTTACTTCCCGGGTATCTCCAAGAATCTTCCAAGATCCTCTCCACCTTAGGAAAGGAAAGCTTCTGGGTAGGAAGTGGTTAATACAGCGAGTGTAAGGGATAAGGAAAAGAAATCACAGTCATCTGTGCTCAGATAACATGGGAAAACCACAGAATAAAATAAAGAGGTGGCGAAATCATTGGAAAGGACTGGGTTTGTTATCATCGCTGTGGAAGCCTGTACCACTGCCTGTAACACCCAAAACCACAGATGCAGCTGGTCCACTTCTAGTGAGGGAGATCCCTGCATTCAGTGTGGTGGAGATGTGCTCTGCAAGGAACGAGGACAGTGAACCCCCAACCAGCTCAGGGTCACTGAGGCACTGAGGCTGGAAGCTGCCTTTGTTCCCCTAGTCCAACCACCCTGCTCAGAGCAGGATCAGCAAAAGCAGGTTGCCCAGGACCTATTCTAACTCCTTTTTTTCTTATCTCGAAATGATGCCACTCCCTCTCTAGCAACCTGTTTCAGTGTTTGACCACCGCCACTGTCAAAAAAAAGTTTTTATTTAACTTAAATGGAACTGCATGTATTTCAATTTATGCCCATTGCCTCTTGTCCTGTCACTGGACAGCATTGAGAATATGGTTCCCTCTTCTTTACACCCCCATGAGGTATTTATGCACTACCAATTACCTTCTCGTTCTTCATGTGTTTGGAAAAGACTTCATCATCCCAAGGATCAAGTCAAGGCTGACTGGACTGTATTAAAGACCGTAGTGACTTTTGCTTTCTTCCAGTGCTCAGGAACCACTCCCAGCTGCCATGACCTTTCAAAAATAATTTAGAGTGACTTAACAGTGCCATTGGCCCTGTCCTTCGGCACTCATGAGTGCACAAAGTTCCAGGGACTTCTGTATATTCAGATATTTTGAGTGTTCCCTAACCCAATCCTACTGTACTAAGGGCAAGTCTCCTTGCTCCATACTTTGATACAGGTCTCAGGATTCTGGGATTCCTGAAGGCAAGACTTATCCTTGAAGACAAGTAAAAACCAGCACAACATCCATCCATAAAAACAAGGCTGCCTCCCATCGCTATTTTCCTTGTCAATAATTGCAAGAAATGGTGTTTAAACTGATATAAAACAATGTAGAATGTAGAGGGAAATCTGAAGAAGACACTAATGCAGCACAGTCCTTCCTAGTGTTCATGTGATTGCCAAATAAATGATTTTTTACTAGAATAGAAGCCTCTTTGACCTATCAAGAATGTTACAGCCACTAACACCACAGTTTGGTCTTGTGCATTTTCCTTACAAGCCTGTAAATGTTGTAGAGTCTTGCTTATAAATACTGTCTTAATTATACAAAAGGCACCTGGGGGTCTTCAAATAGCTTCCCTTTAAACACACCTCGCTGTAGAATCTGAGGTGCTTCTCAGCAGGTGATAGCAAGTGAAACAACCAGTAAGGAAACGATGCAATCTGGATAGTGTTAGATCTATTTCAACAATTATTTTGGTGTGTGTTATATGTAAGGGATTATTTGCATCTGCATCATCTTTGGTTTTTCTTTTAAAAAAAAGCCTTTTTTTCTTTTGTGGAGGCAGAGTGAGAGGGGAAAGAATTGTTTCTGAATCTTATCAAGAAATAAAATAACACAAAGTACATCTTACGAAAGAAGAGGCACACTGTGCCTTTTTTTCCACTGGCCTACTGCCTAAGGGAAACATTCACTAGCAAATCTAAAACTTGTTCAAAACCCTTTGGAGAAGCAGACTATTATTAAATTATTTATTTTATCTTTGAAGTGTTTCCATTTTTATACTGTTAAAGATTTCTCTGTAAAAGCCGGGGTGCCTGAGAATATTTGGCCTGTAGTGATCTTTGAAACATAACCCTCCTTTTTTTTTCCTGTCTTTTTTTCTCCTCCACTCTCTCCGTCCCACTTTCTTCCCAAAATGAATGAGGATCTGTCTACTGCAGAGAGGCTGCACTCATTGGGGAAATTTAAGGAGATCTTAGTAGCTGGAAACAACTAGACCCTGGTTTGCACTGTTTTCTCAACTTTTTTTTCTTAAGAGAAATAAACCTGGCAGAATCAGAAAGGGTGGGAGACATATTCAAATGCCCTCAAGCACTTATTAAAATGTTATGTAATTAAATGTTAAGATCATGCCTATAGCAGTGTCTTTTGAAATAACTGTACTAGCTGGGCCTCCTGAAAACAGCACAGGAAAGTAATTCATTTGAAAGGTTATTGGCCATTGAGGCATATGCCTTGGGGATCTAATTTAATGGGAGAACTCCCATTGACTTGCGTGGGCTTGGAAGGGGCCTGAGGAGAGCCCTGCTGTTGTTTCCAACGTGATCCTTGCAGGCTTGGAGGACAAAAAAGTTGTGTAGCCATATGATAAGCACAATGCTTCGTGTCAGGGTGAGGTGTTGGTGTGACCCTGAGGGGGGCAGCAGCAGAGCCAGGGGGGCTGAGCCTCCACGGGTGGTGGGTACAGGGCTCGGGAAGGATGCTCTGCTGGATGCTGGATATGGTACTGCTGCCAGCAGGAGCTGCACTACTCAGAGACACAGGGACCATCACTGTCTCTGCAGGATTTCTTACTGGGTGGGAGAAAGAGGGAACACAATATACAGGCTGGAGTGTGAGCCTGGTAGAAATGTGCCTTTTTAAAACAGCATTAAAGGGCTTGCCTTTCCAGTGGCGACTTCCCAGTTATCGCCAGGTGGGTAAGGCTACTAAAGCTGCTTCAGGCTCAGGGAGCAAAAAGGGTCTGAGTGCTGGGTGAAATGGATGTAGAGGTGCAGCCTGGGTGCCACGAGCCCCTGTGTGTCAGCAGCTCCATCCCTCGGTGTGGGAGGTCCCACGCTAAGAGGGTGAGTTCTGTGGAGTTCAGGTGTGCAGGAGTCAGACACCAAAAAGGATGTGCTCTCCCATCAGTGGGATGAGGACCACTTGTGTAAGGGAGCATTTCTGTGCAGGGGGGCTAAAGCTGAGCTCAGCAGTGAGCAGTGGGAGGAGTAGGGCAGCTCCCAGTGCAAAGGGGCTGATGAGACTCTTGGTGCCACTTCCTACAAAAGTAATATCCCAGTGAGTTATAACCTGTAATGCTCAGTGATTATCATGGGGAATTCCTAGTTCCCAAGATTGCTGGTAGTGAGATGCTTTCCCTTTTAGCTCTCTGATTGAAAGACACAGCTGAAATGCACTGAAAGCACGTACTCAGTGCTCCATTTCTACTGCTGGACTTTATTCCACAAGGGAGGGCTTCTGTGCTGGTCTGTTTTGTCTTGTACAACCCCTTCCTTGCTGTCTTAACTGTATATGATGATTAGGCAAATGAGTCTGTTCTCTCCAGTAAGTAATGGGCATCTTCACTCTTCAGTGCAGTCTGGGTTGCAGTGGATCATCTCACATTTTTTCACACAGCATATTGCCTGTCATTAAAAATCTGCTCATCCTTCCTTCATTTCTAAGGCTGGTTAAGTGCACACGGCTGCAAACGTCTTCAGGTGCTGCCCCTGCTCCCACACCTCTCATTTTACAAAATATTTGAAACTCAACATGTTGAAAGGGCATCTTGTGAAGGGCAACTTTGCTGCTACAAATTTAAAACCACACTTCCACGATCTCCAGTGTCAGGTCTCTACAAGGCCAGATCAGACACCTCTACAGACCTGAGTCTGGGTAACCACACATCTTCCATGAACTGGCAGGAATGAAACAGGATAGTTGTGGGAAGATGAACCACTTGATCTGACAGAACAATTTGTGACATAGGAAGAATCTGTGAGAAGTTCTAAACAACTAGAAAGCCCCTACCAGGCCAATTCTCTATGCCACGTGGTCTTTTAGATCCAGAACTTTTACCCCAAAGCTAGAAGTGGTGTGTCATCAATCCATCATGCAGCAATCAATTAAGATTGCTGCAGGATCCATATTATGATGGGAAATAGTAAATTTAGTGCCAAGATGTTCACTTTATATTTTTTACAAAATAACACAAGTGGACATAATGATTGTGGGACCCAAAAGCAATATCAAAATATTAATAATTGAGAGGTTGGTGTTATTCTGGGTAGCCAGGACAACAGGCCAGCTTGTGGTTCCAGGAAAATCAGTGGAAGCCAGTGAAGACACATTTCAGCCCTCAAAAAGGCCAAGTTTGGAAAGGCCCCACTGAAATCAAAGGAACTATGTGTGTCTGGGAGCATCCCTGAGGCAACTGCTTCTGCTAGACTGAAGGATTTGCAGAACAGGGTACAAGGAGATAAGGAAAGACATTTTCCTTGTGTACAACAGAAAAATCAGATCCAATAAACAACATTATTTTTACATCCCCTGAACAACACTCAGGGCTTTTTTCAGTTTTTAACATTTTCATCTACTACTTGCAAAACCCTACACTCTGGCTCCCTCTTAGCAGATGGAAATTGGATGGGGAAAAAAAAAAAAAAAAAGAAGCCTGTATGTGCTGGCATATCCATATGGCATTCAAGTGAGAAATCACTTGGAACATGGGGCCTCGTGTGGGGTCACAGCCTCCATACGTTCTTTGATGGGTGCAAAGGGTCCTGAAACTTGCTGCTGCTGTAACAGCAAGGGGATGGGGTTGGCATAGCACAGGCTGAAAATTCCTGACAGAGATGGAGGGGAAGGCAAGAGATATGAACAACCCCCAAGGTGTCTGGTTACCTTTCTACCCCCAAACTCAGGCACCACGGACAAGCCAGGCTTCTGAATGATTTGCAGCCTCTCACCGTAGAACGATTAATTGCACCGGAGCAAACACAGGCTGGTTTTATCACGCGTAATAAGCTCCATCTGAGCGAAACCCTCTCCAGCACGGACGATCTGCAAAGGATGCCTGCATGCCATGCTGGGAGGGTTGAAGTGACGCAGGAGACTCGTGTGGGTTTTCTGCCTCCCCAGAAGGACATGTGAGGACTGCACGTGCTGCGGCAGAGCACGAGCAGATAAAAGAGTCGTTCGTGCATTGTTCTGAGAGGCTCAGTGTCTGCTTGAGCCTCCTGAGCAGCTGCTCTTAATGCCAAAAACTGACTTTGAGCAGGGTCTTTTCCCTCATCCCTTCCATTATCTAAACCTGTTCTGGAGTCATCTGGTACATCCATCTTTGGGTTCTCACTGACTTCAGCGGGTTTGGCACCAGCCCTGTGTACTCGAGTGTCTGTCTGTAATTCTCCTTGCTGTTTACATGCCTGTCTTATGTATTTATTTTCCCTAGTACCCACCACTGCAATGTATAAGGCAGAAATCATCCTCCACAATTTCTTTTGGCTTCTTTCCTGTGTGTGTTTGGCTTTGCACTTTTCCTCTAAAGTTACGGCTGGGATTCTCAGTTGTTCTGCAATGTTGCTCTGACTCTGCTCAGATGAAGGGTCTACCGCCAGCTTCGCTGAGAGCAGACTCAGAGCAGCGCTGAGTTTTCCTTGGTATCCTGCCTTACGTGTGCAACAGAAACAGCCTGGAGTTGCAGTGTATCCTCCAACAAACAAAGGATAGCTGGCTGTGCCTTTCCCAGAAAATCAAAAGGTCTTCAGCCACTCTTTCACACCTGTCCAGGCTTAAATATCAGTTTTTACATCTCTAATTGGGAGTTAAAATAGAGGAGATGGAGATAGTTTTTAAGAACAGGATATCACTAGCAAAAAGGGAACTAGCTGTATTCAAAACTTATTCAGAATCACATATATAGAAGTGGAATCAGATTCACATATATCTATATATATGTATGTATATATATATATATACATATATAAAAATCATATGAATTCAGAATCAAGGCAATGTGTGCATTCTCTCCAGAAAGGCAACCCTATTCTGGGCTGCACCAAAAGGAGCATGGGCAGCAGGCTGGGGGAGGTGATTCTGCCCCTCTGTTCTGCTCTTATGCGATGCCACCTGGAGTGCTCCATCCAGCTCTGGGGGCCTCAACATAAGGAGGATATGGACCTGTTGGAACCAGTCCAGAGGGTCCACAAAGATTAGTCAGAGGGCTGGATATTCACCTCTCCTATGAAGACAGGCTGAGGGAGTTGGGGTTGTTCAGCCTGGAGAGCAGAAGGCTCTGAGGATGCCTTAGAGCACCTTTCAGTAGCAGCTGGGGCTCCAAGAGAGGTGGAGAGGGACTTTTGATAAGGGTATGGATTGATGGGACAATGGGTAATGGCTTTAAACTAAAAGAGAGTAGGTTTAGATTTGATACTGGGAAGAAATTCTTTGTTGTGCAGGTGGTGAGACGCTGGAACGGGTTTCACAGAGAACTTTTGGATGCCCCATCCCTGGAAGTGTTGAAGGCCAGGTTGGATGGGGCTCTGAGCAACCCGGTCTAGTGGAAGGAGTCCCCTCCCACGTCAGGGAGGTCAGAACGAGATGATCTTTAAGGACTCTTCCAACTCAAACCAGTCTATGATTCCATGATTCTGTGGTTCTATATCCACAGTCCCAAACTTCCATGTATACAAGTAAGTTATGAGAACAATCCACTTGTTCAGAGTGCCAAGAGGAGTCTGCAGAGAAGTCACAGGACTGCAGCACTTGCAGTCCTCAGAATCCTCCAAGGCCTGCTCTGGTTCAGCCTTTTGCCAGTTTGTTGCTGTGATCCTTCCCGAGCTCCTTTGCAGGGAAAACCAGATAACTGATGCTCCAAAACCCACTGGAGATGAGAAGTCTTGGGCTGAAATCCAGCTCTGTGAGAGACTTGAATCTAACCAATGTTAGTGATTCAGCTCTAGGCCAACAAGTACACATTAGATTTATGCCCCTTAGAACTCTTTTCCAAAAAATCTGCTTGTTTATGTGCCCTTGTATTAAAGGTTAATCTTAGTTACGAGCCCTGAGATGGACCTCTCATTAGTAACTACCTATGACTTCAGCTGTTTCAGGTCAAGTTGGTTTTTACTTCTAAATTTTCAAAAGGAAGGAGCTTTTTAAAATATCACCCTCCTCATAATTTCTTTGCTTGCACCCAGCTTGCCCTTGGAGGGCCTTATAAGAAGTGTGCACCTGTAAGGATGTGTTCTTGTAGTAATAAAGCAAAAGATAACCACATCTGAATGCAGCTAACACTTGTTAATCTATTTTAGACTAGAAGTCCAAAAAGCCAGTCATTATGTATGGACGGTTTTATACCAGGCATGAGTATTGCTTGGCATGGGTCCTTCTTTAATTGCATTATACAAACATAACAGAAAATTGACCCAAAAGGGGAAAACAATTTTATCCTTAGAACACTCTTCTGACTAAGTACAGAGCTTTTAATTAAATTCCCTATACAAAGTGACTGCCTGTCTCTCATGTTGAGCCTAATTGATATCAAAGCCATCCTTAAAATCAATACTTTTTTCTGGAAAAAAAGAGCAAATACCCTCTCCACCCCAACAGAATTCAATAAATAATTTGATAGTACTTGACTCCTAACTGTAATCTTTGTCTCATTTGAGCAGAATATAAAGTGAAAATTCGTCCCCATCGCCCCCCAGCATCCCCATTGCATCACAAATCAGGTGCCACAAAATGTCACTATTCCTCCTCAGCAGGTCTGCTGTTTCCATTTATTTTGATGCACCACGCTGAGTAAGGGAGGAATTCAAAACCTTCAAGTGGCAACACATTTATGCAGCTTTTGTTACCTATTTTATATTTTTCACTTATTTATGATTATGGTTGCAATTGGATCCAATTAGAAGTCTTGGAAAGATCAAAGGCTTGTTAGAGGAGGCAGTAGACAAACCCATACTCCTTCAAGGCTGCTGGGGAGGGTTTGCAATGTTACTATACCCCTTCTGCAAACCCCTAAGCAGGTGCTTAACTCTACTCCTAGGAAAAAATATGTGTGGGTCCCTGCAAGATGTGACCCAGCTTTGAGATGACAAACACCCAAAGTAAAGATCAGGTCTTCTTTGTTATCTTTGCTTTCTAGTCTCCTTCATCTGTCCTTCTTGCTTTGTGCAGGTACCCTGTCAATCTTTCTCGTCAGAGCTGGCAAGAGTTGGTTCCTTTTGCCAGGAGTAGTTTTTAAAACCGATGGAAAAGAGGAAGAACGTTAACCTAAATGATAGGGTGGTTGGTTTGGGGGTTCAATCTGGTTTCCAGCCAGATTAAGTGAAGTGATGAGCTGAAAGCCTGGCATTGATTATTGCCCCACCAAAAAGATGGTCTAAACATAAGTCAAAACAGAGTCACCATGTGCAGTCCTTTTGCAATGCCTGCTCCTGATAAAAGTGGGAATAATCTCTGCAGAGAGCAGAGCACGGACTTGAAAGCTCAGCCCTGATCTCCAGTTTCTCTCTGTAATGTCTCTCTGCTGATATTGGCCCTCAGGGACTCCTGCTACAAGCACAATTTTCTTTCAAGATCGTATGCTAATCGTGGCATTAGGGGTGTATTTATGGTCTCTAGCTGACTGTGGCAGGTAAGATTGGGAGGGAAGCGATACTGGGTCTGCAGACAGATCAAACTCATAAAGCATGATTTTGTGCTTCCCCTGCACTGTGACACCCTGAAGCACGAGGGATTAGCATAAAGAGAAACCCGCCTCGGTGTTATTGGAATAAAAATTCATCTGCGATTTAGGCAGCCGAGCTGGCTCCATGGGCCTCGCAGCATATTGTGCGTCTGCATAACGACCCGAGAGCTGGTTTTCACAGGCAAACAGCAAAGCAGCCTCTCTCCTGGGTTTTGGGAAAGAAGAAAGGCTGGGGGAGGACTGGTGGTGTGGAAAGATTATGTTATTTTACCACATTATGCCTGGTCCTTTATTCCAAAAGGCCTCATTCATTTAGTCCTGAAAATTATTTTGCTTCCAAAGTGGCCCCATGCCCTCACACCTTCCTCTAGTCCAACTCAGAAGCAAAATCTGGTGGTTGCAGAAAGAGATAGAAACCAACTGGCCCTTCTGAAATGTCACCTTTCAGAGGGGGCAGTTCTCATTGGAGCCTGCATCCCACAGTCCTTTTGAAGTTTTGTTGATGGCTTTGGCAGATGAATGTGTTGGGATCACCGTGTGTTTGGGCACACCTGGGATTGCAGTTGGAGGTGGGGAGCAGAGCCAGCACCCGCTGCCCTGCACAGAGGGCCCTTGTAGATGCTGTGAGTTCAAATACACCCCCATCCCTCACCCGGCATAAACTTGTTCAGCTACACGCAATATAAATAAAATCTTTAGCAGGGGCCGGCCGTACATCTGAGCGCCAGCGGAAAGCGAGGAGGGCTGGGAATAAATATCGACACGGAGGTGTCAAGGCTGGCGGGAAGTCAGGCGGATGTGCCGCTGTTTCATAGGCTCTGCTGCAAGGTCAAAGCCTGACTCTGCTCCCAGCTGCAGTGGCGTAAATCTGAAACCACCCTGCCGACATTAGGATTGGGGCCACCTCAAAACTGGTGCATGTGAGCCTGTGCCCAGCGGGGCTGAGCGTTTCGATGCTGCCAGGAAGACCCAGGACCGCCCCCCACCCCATTAATATTTATGCAGTACTCCTTAGGCATCTTCAGAAGAACCACCATAAAATTTCTGTTGCTGTAGGAAGAACCCTGAAAAAACGATTTGCAGGTAGTTATCATCATTATTAGACATGGTAATTGAATTAGTAGTTATTTAATTATTATTATTAGTGTAATAGATAGTTCCTACCCTCCTTGGTCCTTCAAAATGAAGCCTGAGGAAATCCCAGTAAGAGGGGAGAGCTCCATTTGGAGACAGCTATTAGGAAAACACAGCAGTGAAGGAAGAACCAGAGGAAATATCCACACCCACCCAGAAGGCAATTTCTGCACGCTCTAAAATATCCCAGAAGATGCCACTTCCAGAGGTGTATTTTGATTCAGGGGGAATTTTACACCGGGAGCTGAAATTGCTGATTTATATGTACATACATATATATTGGTTTTGCTTCATTGAATATAGAGCATAGAGGCCCCCAGTGTAACCGGTTAACTTTTCCAGGGACAAGTTGCTTTGAGTTAGGAGAAACATTTATTTTCTGGTGGAGTCTGTGTGGTGACAACACAGCCTGTGAGGGAAAGCAGATGGAAAGAAGGGTCCCTCTCGGCCAGTCTTTAACACGAGCCCAAGCGATAAGTGTTTCCAATGCGGCATGCCAAAGCGGTGCAGGGAGATTTGTCTCCTACCCAAGCTAATGATGGAGCAATGTCACCATATGTGTGGTTAGTTTCCAGCAGCTCCTCACTTTTCCAGCACCGAATGGAGGGTGACAGATTGTATATTAGACAAATTACTCTTCTCTCGAAAGCAGCAGTCTCAGTGATATCCAAGTTCCTTCCTCACTCTCCCTTCACTGAACAATTTCTGCACCATCATTCAAAGCTCTTTGCAATAAAAGGGTGGTTGGTAAGCAAGAATTACAGTGTGGCTCCTTAGCTCCCAGCCAGCACTTCCCGAGGCTATGCCTGTACCAGCGACCACAGCAGGCTGCCATCCATCCCCCGATCTTCCTGCCAACTGGCACGGCCATGCTGGCACCCACATGGGCAAACCCTCTTCTGAAAAAAAAAAGGGAGGCCACACCCCAGCTGCCTGCTGAGCAGTCCTGCAGGCTCCAGGCAGGGAGGAGCTTGCGGGGGCAGTGCCGGCATCTCCTGGAAGGGGTTTTAAGCCAGGCTGTGGACCTGTGGCTACCCTGGGGTGGGTGATGGGGGAGGTCTCCAGGCATAGCAGGTTGGATTAACTCCCTGCCTTGCAGCTGCTCCCAGGAAAGTCTCCAAAGAAGCAGATCTATCAGCACTGTGGGAAGGTGATGGGGAATTGATGTCCTCAAGGGAAGCCTTAGTGGTTGCCTCAGACAACAAATTCAGTAGTTGCCTTGGGGGCAAAAACTGGAAGGCAAACAAGCTCCGTAAAAACGTCCTGTCCCTGGAAACACTTCGGTATAGCTGAACTTTTTTTTACTGTATTTTCAGCTTTCAGAGATAGATGATGAAGATTCCTCTTGTAAACTCACATTTTTAAGGCCTTTGGGATATTAAAGACTCAGTTATCGTTTGAACCCTGAGTTCCCACTGGTCAGTGGATACTGTGGGTAGGGTCACACAGCTGGTGATGGCAACTGTTCTCTAAAGAAATCCCCTCTTGGCCTCACCCTCCTTTGAGGACAAACCCCCAGATCCCAACAGCCAGATGTTGTGAGGGGTCTGGTGCTCCATGTTACCCTCTGTTCATCTGCATTTGCTTTCGGCTCACATTATCTAGCACACCTTCCAGGCACCACCCAAGCCACAAACCTAACTCTTGGCATTTATTTTTGGCTATCACTTCAGGCCTTCTTTTTGCCCCCTCCTGAAGCTCCTGCTGCTGCTCTCTGTGTCCAGGACATCACTATGGATAGTGCATTGCCCTCTAATGGATAGATTTCAAACTGAGCTCCTCCATCCACCAGAACTTTGGGTAAGATCTTTGACCAGTTAATGAGGCAGGAGACTTGTTAACCATATCCAGATATCTTTCTAGTCCCTGCTTCCCCTGAATCAAAATAAAAAAACTTTTTTTTTTAATAGCACAGACATCAGAATGGATCTTGCAGCTATTTTTAAGAAGAGGCAGAGGAAATCTGTGTCAGTATGAACCCTGTTTCCTTCATGTCCATGAATGCTTTAATTGGCTTCAGAGTTAGGAATGCATTAACAAAGCTGATTTCTGTGATTCCACGCATCTGGATTTGAGGGTGGTTGTGTTTTTTTTAGCTTGCCTAATCCTGCTTAAAGTCTTAAGATTTATTTGTATGTTTATAAGACACTGCTTTTCTCATTATATGTATGTTATAGTCACCATTAAAGTAATACAAACAAAAGGAAAAACAGAATGGACTTGCAAGCAGCTGATAATTAATTACGGAGGACTTTTGAAAGGGTGGCTTAGCATCTTAAGCAATTTCTTCTGCTGCCAGATACACGGGCTTGTGTTATAAACTACAATCAATCTGCCATTGGGGGGAAAACTGCAAAATGAACTTAGTCATCTGAGCTCATTTTCAGTTTAAAAAACTGAAAGGCTTTGGAGTATAAAGAACCCTCTTCTTTTAATGTCAGTAAATAAGTTGATTTGTTTATATGGTTTTCTATACAAGTAAACTGCTTGCCATTTAAACAAGTTCAATCAGCTGTGAAAATTGACATTTTTAACCATAAAATCAGACTTCATCCTACCATGATATTAAATATTAAGGAATCATTTAAAGGACAGTATACATTTCAGAAACCTGCCTGGAGAGATGAATGCCAATTTCTGCCATTCAGAAGTACATACAAAAAAAAAAAAAGCCCCCTTGGCTGGAGGCCTGCTGCTCTGTAAAAGCCACTTTACAGACTTATTCCAACATGGTAAATCATCACTGCTCTGAGAAGACATTCAAGCTTCACATTCAGCCCTTGCATGGCAAAAACACATCCTCAAAGAGGACAAATGAAAAAAAGGGCATTGTATGCTGATGCCCTCCCTGATGGCAAGTCCGGGGCTGTGGGAGGCTGAGGGCAGGGCTCAGCGTGCTCTGCTCCCTGGGGCCAGGGGTTTTGCAAGCCTGGAAGGCCTCTGCCCAGCTGTGGAAGGGAGCAGTGGGATTTCCAGCTCCCCTTGCTCATCCATATGGCTGTGCTTGCAAGTGGCACTTGGAAATGGGACATTTCTGCTATTATTGAAACTTCAGGAGGTCTGCACACACTACTCTGGGCCCTACATTCTTTTTTTTTTTTTTTTTTTACTTTTTTTACCCTGTTTCAATCAAATTTTGGGGACAAAAAACACCTCGTGCTTGTTCTGACCAGGCTTACAACTGGCACAGCTCTTCACAGCTCAGCACCCCTGATGCTCTGCCTGTGCCAAAGGGGTCTCATTGTGTAAGGGGTTTCCTTCTGAATAGGACAAAGCAAAACAGCAAAGCAGTGGGATTACTGGGCTGCTGAAGGGAGACAATGGGGAAACAAAACTCAGGCCGGAGAGACATTTATTTTTTGGAAGGGCATGGTTGCCCTCACACAATCCCTTTTAAAGCGCTGTGAAGTTTCTCTAACACAATCCAGTCCTGCAGCCAGGCAGAAATCCAGCGCGCTCAAAACCTTTTCATTCCATCTTTAATTTAAAAAATGTGCACCCATTTACTACTGTGAACTGCAAGAGTATTTAAGGTATAGGAAGCTCCAACAACAGGATTTGGGGTGTCTCTGCCTGGGCACCTCTGGGCTTTTCGAGCACAGAACGATGATGACAGTCAGCTCTTTCCATGCTGACGAGTTGATGTGGGTGCAGGTTTTGGTGATCTGCTGCCTGCTGACTGAGCACATCTGTCATTCCCTGCCCTGTAACTGGCTCGCTTTTGGCTCCCCACCTAGATTTTAGCTCGAATTCCACCACCACCCCCCACTTCCTCGCCCCCAGATAACCTAAGGTTTTTCCTCTTGGGGGCAAGGAGAAGGGGCAGCCCCCTCTTTGTGGCTGTGGTAGTGATTTACATCTGTGGTGAGGTGAGACTGAAAAAGGGGTGTTAATTCTGGGGTGATGGGGGTGATATTAGGGTCCGGGTTTGCTTGTTGTTGGGGATTCAGGCTGTGACTGTGTTTTTTGCTCTTGCAGAAATTTTCTGTGGAGCCCCCTCCAGTGCTGGAAGTTGACCTTATACCCACACAGGAGCACTAAACACTGTCTCACTTGTCACAAGTGCTGGGTATGAGCCCCCCAGATGAGCCCGAGGGATTCATTTCCTCTTAGCTTCCTACATGCCAAGCTGCAACTCTCTCCCTGCCCTGGGCAGAATGGGAAAAATGCTGGAGAGAGAGCACAAATGCATCCCATGGGGCTGCTTGCTATAGGGCTGGCTCTTGGCACTCCTTTGTTCCCCTACAAAGGCATGTGGGATGGGGGGAAGCCAGTGCCATCGTAAGTAAACAAATGCGCTGAGTTAAATTTTTTAAATGGAGTCATAAATAAAGAACTATCATTGGAGAGGTCCCTAAAGACACTGTTTTTGCTGGGGTTTTTTCTTTTAATGTTGGCAGCTTCAGCAACTTTTACAGAAATGTCAGAGTAAATAGCCTGCGATCCTACAGCATCTTATAAAAGTCTTTAACAACAAGAAGATTTTCATGCTTTAATATTATATGTGTTCCTAATAGACATTCTGTTCATGTCTCCTTATTTTATGTAGTGTAGGGGAAAAAAATAATAATCCCTGTCTGCTGCATATCTTAAAATGTACATCTTTAGCAATTTCTCACTTAAGGAAGAAAGAACTAGATGCCTTTTGGACAGGAGATGATCAGGGCTTTCTGGGATTTGAAACATCCTGTAGCTTCTGCACCAGCCATAAAAGCGGAGGGAGGGGAAGAGATGTTTATTCTGTTTAACTTAACAAACAGAAATTTAAGTGAGACTTAATCACACTGTGCAGGTAAATTTCCTGATACACTGTTAGAAGGCTCTTTCATCTTGCAGATTAAAGGCTACCTGGGGAAGCTGTTGCACAGTGAGGTAAAGGGTGCATTAGCTCTCCTGGCTCAGCTGTACAAGGAGGGCCATTTTACTTCCAAATTGGAGTAAATTTTCCCTCATGAGTAGAATTACTACAAGAAGCATTACTACAGTGTGCTATATATTTACAACTTGTATTTGGGATAGGGCTGCTTTCCCCCTCACAGAAGAAATCAGAACCACGATGAGATACAGCAGCTGAAAGCTGAATCTCTCAAAATTCAAACCAAAAATGAGCACAAGTGCTCAATCATAGGCATTTTTAGCTCCTGGAACAACTTACCTAAATTCCCCATCATCTGACAGCTTTAAATCAAGTCTGGATGTGTTCCTAGAAAATACACTCTAAATTAGTTGAAAGTAAAGAGCCTGATTCGTGATTCCCACAGGGAGGGTCTACAGCCTACATTATGAGGGAGGTGAGACCAAATGGGCAGAATGGTCTTAGAGATGCTGAAACCAGTGAACACCACGTTCCACACAGCTCTCGACCAACTGCACCTGCCTGCAGAGTGAGTGGCTTCAATAAATCATGTTTATTTCCTTTCTGTATCAATCCCTGGCTTCAGAATCGAGTTCCCTCACCAAGCCTGGCAAGAAGCTTTAGGGTTCAAGGTAAATACAGGTTATCTGCAACTGCTGATCCCATTCTCTGCACAGGTGCAGCTTGAGGGCTGGGTGCTGAGAGCTGCCAAGAGGTGCCCACTTCGCAGGACTGCAGTTTGTGTAATTTCAGGAGCTCTGCTGGCTGTATATATGGACAAGTCAAGCCTTACTTGTAGAGCCAGCTACCTCCAGTCCTCTCTGGAAATGGTCTTTCTCTTTTCCTTTCCCTCACCAGAAGCTCAGTGTTTCCTTTAACGATGTAAATAGTCAGACTGCTATTTCTGTGACTGTGTTTGGCCTGTATACTTTCAAACATTCCTTTTATGGATCTCTATTCTCTTTATTTCAGGCTATTATCAAACCTGTGCAAACTCAAAGTGGAGATACTTACAACACTTTTCAGTGTGGTGGGAATCTCACCTTGAATACTGTGTACAGTTTGGTTCACCGTAATATAAGGAAATATTAAGCCATTAGAGAGTGTCCAAAGGAGGGCAGTGAAGATGGTGAAGGGCCTTGTGGGGAAGCCGTGTGAGGAGTGGCTGAGGGCACTTGGTCTGTTCAGCTGGAGAAGAGGAGGATGAGGGGAGACCTCCTTGCAGTTACAACTTCCTGGGGAGGGGCAGAGGAGGGGCAGGCACTGAGCTCTGCTCTGTGGGGACCAGAGGGAATGGCCTGAAGTTGTGTCAGGGCAGGTTTAGGTTGGATATTCGAAAGGGGGTGGTTGGGCACTGGAACAGGCTCCCCATGGAAGTCACAACACCAAGGCTGACAGAGTTCAGGAAGCATTTGGATGATACTCTCAGGCACATGGTGTGACTCTTGGGGATGGTCCTGTGCAGGGGCAAGAGCTGGACTCGATGATCCTTGTGAGTCCCTTTCAACTCAGTATATTCTGTGATTCTGTGAATCGTTCCAACTATAATTACACCATTTTTTTCTGCAAAGGCATGTCCTTTCAGTGGATTGTCCCTATGCTGATAACCTTGGACTTTGTAAAGGCACAGTAGAAGTTTGGAAAGAGTGTCTATAGCAGATCTGAAGTGACTGCAGCTGAGATGGAGGCCTGGTTAACTTGGGCAGATCACCATGCTCCTGTGGGTACTGTGAGCTTGATTAAATCCAGTGCACCCATGTGGTGCTGCACAGTGCTGTTTAGTCAAGCCAGACCATTCAGAAGTAGACTGGGCATCTCACACAACCCCCTATGTCCATCCTACACGGTTCATAAAATTCTGTAAAGAGGGTCAAGACTGGGCCAAAGGAATGCCATCCTAGAAACAGAGATAATTTCTTAACAAGCCAATCTCTTATACTATGGAATGATTTCCAGTGGCAAGTCTATTGCTTGGGACATTTAAATCCATGCCTGGAAACCATAGAATTCAGCAATAGGATACAACTATTCAAAAGGCAACCTCCAGCTTCACTTGCCCTGAAACCATGAATGGAAAAATGGTGATGGATTTGCCATCCTGAGTACTTCTGAGGCCATTCCTGACAGATTCCCCTGGACCTGATCTGTAAGATTCCACCCAGACACCACCCTCCCTACTTCACTAGCTTATGAATGCTACCAGATACTAGGTAAGATGTATTTCTGGAGGAAGATGAACAAATTTCTTCAAATCTTCTACTGAGCCATGAGGAAGTCATTTTTCTACCAGGATGTAAAAAGGGGTGGTTTACATTATCCTGTTTGTATCTATGCTGGCCCTGCTAGTTTGGCATCCCAGGGCATATAAGCATTAAGAGGGTTTTGTATGCAAACAGAGGGGTGATAGACAGGTTTTATTAAGCACTTCTAAAGTCTGTGCAGACAAATTCACTTTTGTGCACAGAGCTTCAAGAATTATCTTGGTGGTTATTGTGTCTTTGAAGTGCAGAACAGCCTGGATACCAAAGGCAGAAGGCAAGTAGCAACTGGAAGTAGGTTTTCTTAGCTGTGAGGAGATATGAAGTGAGGCCAGGTTCAGACAAGGACCTTCTTGTCGGATTGTGGTTTTTTGTTTACACTGTTCTGCATTAGCTTTTCCTGATCCAGCAAATCTGCTGTAGCTGAGCCACGTGTGCTCCTGCTCATAATGATTGGTAAAAACAGAACTGAGACAGTTCAGCAGGAGACAAAGGCAATGATATCCCTTGATCACTCCTAGAACTGGGGAATATACAGTTGGAGCAATACACTGGGGACCCACCTTATGTTCCCTGGACAAAGCAAATTTTCTATATTGTAGTTCCAAAAATTAAAGTCAGTAGGTCGTGGAAAACACCAGCTCATCTATAAAAATCGCAAACCTTCCCAAAGGGCCTTTGAAGAAAGCAGAAACAAATAGGCTGAGTATGGGTTGACTTCCTGATTTGTATCCCTTCTGTTTATCATGACCCACGCCCTGTCTCATTCCCTTTATGCCCTTTATACATCAAATGGCTGAATAGCTACTGTGAGCAAATCTGTCATTATGACCTTACTTACCTTTTAGAGCAACTTTCCTGTTGGGCACAACTTGTGGGATCCTGACTTTGAGGGCCTGAGAGGACTTTTTAAATTTGTGTCGATATGAACAGAAGCTTATGTGTTTTGAAATGTTGAAATCAACTAATCCCATCTGCACTTGGAAGTCTGTATCAGAAGACATTTCGACTGAGCTAAACCTTAGTCCCCTTGTCTTTTGACTCTCTTGCAAGATGAGATTTGTAAACCCAGTGGAAAACTCTGCATTTGGCTTTTTAAATAATCTCTAGGAAGACTGACCACTTAGTGACAGCGTCTCCTACTGTCTTCAAAACATCTCCAGTCTTCTATACATCACAACCCCTGTAAGCTTCCAAGGTGACGGGAAGGTATTTTTTATTTCTAGCCCTTCCCTGACTTTTAGGCATTTCATTTTTTTCTGTTAAGTACAGGGAGATCCAGAAAAGAGTTCTGTCATCTTCCAATTTAAGCTTTGCCCAAACTCCTGATTATGAAACACAGTGTTACTTGGTTTCTTCCTGTACAGCATATACAATGAAATCTTCATCAACATGATAGGATACAATGATATCTTCATCAGTGTGAAGAATTAAGATTAAATTTCCCTGCTGCTTATTTGTACTGTATGTTGCAAGTGTAGCCAAAGATTGTTTTACAAACTGGATTTCCAAGGATCTGTGTTTGAGATCTGAATATGGGTTAATGAGAGTTTTCTAAATGCCAGCCCTCTCATCCTGCCACTGGTGAGACTTGCTTACTATTTCTGAAAAATCAGTTCCATTGCTAAAATGTGCTGCCAGACCGAATTTGATATCTATTGTTAAAGTTCATTAGACTGAAGCCAAAAAAAATCCCCGTCTGGTTTGGTGCAAAGCTCTTTTTCCCCTGAGTGCCTTTGGCTATGAATTCTGCATATTCTAATTTTAAAGTATCATTCATTTTCTATTTGGTGATAAATGCTTTCCTGTGTAAGAGTCTTTTGATTGCTCTGCTAATTAAAGTGGATAGTTTCCTTTTATGTTAGGTGACTGGGCTTCTGGGTAACTGCAGTTTTAAGGGAACAGCCAAGGTTACATGGCAGTGTTTATTACCTTCACTCTCATCACCAATGGGTACATGTTCTGCAGCTCCAGACTCTCAGTAAGGAAACAAATTAGGAAAATGAGGAATTTATCATTTTAGAAGCTTTTTGGTCTCCCTTTTCTAGAAATGGCTTTTTATCCATTGGCTCTCCCAGCTTCATTACACTGTGAGAAAATTTTGATGAGTTAAATGGCACAGAGACAGAAGTAGGAATGGAACTTCCATCTTGTCCCTTTTTTTTCCCCCTCTGAGTCTATTTTGGTCAGCATAGATATTTGTGATAGTGGCACTTGAAAGTATGCTTGGAAGCTCACTCTTTTTGTGGATGCTGTTTTAGTTGCCAAATGACACTGTGCCTTTGCTTCTGCACAAATGGCTGACTCTTGATCTGAATTGCTCTGGCAAATGCAGAGGACTTGATCTAAAATATTAGAGAAAACACAGGAGAACACCCCAAACAGGATAGAAAGTGAAGATCTATGGCCAGTCAGGGCAATCTATTCTGAGTAAAGTCTCTGCACGTTAACAACCAAAGGGACTGTTGTTCTTCCAGGCTGGACTTCTCCTGTGATGCAGGGGGGCCTCAAAATATCTCAGGTGAGTATCTGACAAAGGGCACTACTACAAGAAAAGAGAATTACTACAGAAGCAAAACTCAAGTGAATAGGACTTATCGAATGTACAACAAAACATCAAGGGGAAGATGTGGAAGTTTTGGGGTCTTTGTGGAAGGATGTTACTCAGATTTTCAGGATGCTCCTGTTTGTAGGTGTGTCTTTCTGAAGGGCTGTAACTATCATGGTCTGTATGTGTCAAGGGTGCACATTTTTTAGGAGTGCTGTTAAAACCTGTCATTGGGATCTTCAGCCGTTTTCACACTGTCAAGCTGACCAGGAGTTTTGCTGAGGGTATGCAAGTGTTTTTGGAGAGGGGGAAGGTTCCTCTTGTTTCTGAAGTCTGTGGAAGCCAGTCCTCAGAACTCCTGTGGAGCAGCAAGGAGTACGTACAAGCCTTAAAGGACACCTCCAGAGCCAGTGGCTAAAAGGATCTCAGACTCAGTAGTATCAAAACTAATGGACCAAAGTTTGGGTTCAATCTTACTTCATGATAACAGTCCTTGGGGAAGCTCTGCCAGTTGTCTTCAAGAGAAAGAGACCTCAACTGACTGCTCTTCTCTGAATGATAATTATCCCTTTCAGACCCCAGTTTCCCCTGTCCTCAGTAGTGGCAGAAATCATCAGCCTGGCAGGTCACATCAGCAAGGGAAAGCCACCATGGATGCAGCATCTCTGTGTAGGGCAGCTTGTTTCAGACAGACCCCTGATGCAGCAGGAGCCATAAACTGAAAACCTTTAACAGCACAATGTTCAGATTGCACAGGAAAAGAGGAGAGTCAAGCTGAAACTCTTTAGGCTTGAATGTTTTGATCCTCACAGGACTTCACACAACCTGAGCTGTGCACAATTAAATCCCCCTCCCAAGATGAACAGGCTTTTGAGACTCAGAGTCTGAAAGGTGATGTGTGCTTATACCCTCCCCCCCCAACTGTGTCTCCTGGGTTTCATGTGAGGGGAAAAAAAATTAGTATAAAAAATATTTTGCCCTGTTATTGGAGATGTAGTTCTCTGCCTGCCCAGGTTAAGGTGCTGGGGTGCGAGGTGAGATCAGTCCCACCCCACAGGCAACCTTCCCCTTTGTACCTCCAGCTGCAGACTGCATGGCACGTTGCATTAGATACAAAGCTACACTGTGAACACTTTGACTTGTCTACAGTAACCAGGATTTTCCTTTTGTAAGCCGGTACATATTGTCTATATGATTTCCCCAGAAGCATTTCTCCTGCTGTCCCTGAGGCACAGACACTGTGTGAATCACCAGCAGGATCAAAGAAGCTGCTACAGTCCTCATGTTCTTCCTTGCCACAGATGTGCCCCTTCCTTAGGAACAGAAACCTGCACAAAGCAGGCTCCAGGTCTTGTTTATGCAGCATTTCCCATTTCTAGGAGCTGGTGACCTGAAAGCAAGCCATCACCTCCACCTGCAGAGATGCCAGCACACTTAAACTGGAGGGATCATGACTCTTGCTCTGTGTTTTGCATCTGTTTTTGCAGTGACAGATGAGCATTACCACATCTTCAAAGCCAGGACGTTCTCAGGTGGGTGCTTTTGAAACTACCCTCCTTACACACAGGGGGCTGGAGCCCAGAATTTTGCCTTTGGACCATCCCTACCCACGGGTTGCTAACACTGAACAGTGACTCTGACTTTTTGCTACCCTGTTCTAAAACCTCCCTTAAAACGTGCAGGGACCCAGGGGAAAAAAAGACACCTCAGCAGATGCGAGTCCAACACCAAGCTATCCTGACTGTAATGGCTGTAGTGTTACCAGGCAGTCTTACATGGGAAACAAAAGTTCACTTTCCAGGTATCCTCTTGTGGGCATGATGCTGTTTGCCCTGTGGAGGTTAATTTGCTATTTAGAAGTGCCACTTCAGGGTAATACGCTGCTAATAGGTAGCCAGCAAGTCCGGAAAATAAATATTCAACCAAATAATTCCAGAAAGCAGAATTTCTCTGCATATTACTGACTCTCCATGAATCCTCCTAATAATGTGCATTAAGCCTGGCTGCACTGGTTCACTGCAGTTGTAATTCCAGAGCCCCTGTAGAGCTGATGTGGATCGGGGGAGTTTTTTAACAGATGGTTTTGTTCAGGAGCTGGATAAGAAGAGCTGCCTGTTAGGCAGAGGGCAAGCATCTGTGTGAGGATTTTTCGAGTGTTTAGGTAGCCTTCCAGCTCTGAGGCAGCAAGGTTAGGCATGGGAAAAGAGTCTTGGGCCAAAACTCTGCCATCACAATGCAGATGGGAGGCTGTTGCAGACTCTGGGGTGAGTGCTCAGTCAGGGTTAGAAGTCCCTGTCTGTGATTCCCAGATCTTATTATGGGATGACTATTGTAAAGTCTAGCAGAAACATTGCACTATTCCCTATTTCTTTTTAGTATAGCTGAAATCTGCAGCCTGGTGTGTTTATTCTGAACAACTTGAATCCCAAGGTCAGTGGGGAGAGCCATTATAATCACCTGAACTTCTAGTTCCAAAACCCCTGCCATAGGCAGGGACATCTTCTACTAGACCAGGTTATCCAGACCCTCATCCCACCTGTCTTTGAACACTTCCTGGGATGGGACATCCATAACTTCTCTGGGCAACCTGTGCCAGTGACTCACCACTCTCACAATAAAGAGTTGAACTTTACCTTCATACAGATGTGCCCTTCAGTTCTTGTAACCACAAGTCACTGGCAATGAAAAGTCTTGCGCCACAGCGAGGGTTTTGCTTTCCCTGTAAGAAGATAAACTCATGGCAAGACCCACAGCTGTGTGTTTGTGATCAAGGGGAAAGAGTTCTCATCAACTTTGATGGACACCAGTTTGTGTTTCCTCCCATGCAGACTCAAGGGGTAAAAAAGCAAGTTCTGGAAGAAGTCATGTTTGCTGATCATATTATATCAGTAATTGTTCATTATTGGCATGCAGAACAAAGTGAGCTGGGTGCCTCACCTTGATGTGGGCACTTTTTTTCTATAGGATGCTTGGTGAAAGGTCAAAGGTCAGACAGACCCCTAAAATCCATTGTTAATTCTACAAACAGCAGCATGGGGAGCAGGTAAGTTTGCTGTACCAGGAGTGCAACTGTAAAGAAATTCAAATCAATATAGGTCTAATCTAAGTTGAACTGAGCTTTAGGGATTAATTAAATCTTAATTACAGATCAAACCACACAGCCACAGTTATTTCTAAATTCAGAGGATGAGCATTCATGCGAGTGCTAGAAACTAAATATCACCTTTTTGCATTACTGTTATTAAATATTACACATTCATAACCTTTTCAGTTGTAAATTATTAATGTGTGTAGTTATACTTTTAATTAAGACAAACTCTTAGGGCAGATTCTACTACTGTTATTTATCTTGGGCCTTTTTCCATCAGGAGTTCTCTGAACATCAGTGAGCTGGTTCTTGTGATAAGGTACTATTAACTTATATTTATTTTTGGAAGAGTGCGTAGTGTGTTAGACCAAGGGAACATTCAAGTCCAAAGCAACTTGAAATCTAAGACTGACAGGCAAGAACACACACACTGATAGAGAAGAAAGAGCGATACAGAGAAAGGATGAAAAAGCAAGGTGGTAAAATTTATAGCTAACATCACCTGTGTCCACAATAGGTGATAAAGAATTTCTGAAGGTCGTAACTGAAATAGGCGAGTGGACAGTGTGAAGGGACCTGACAAGCCAGTATTAGCAGTAGTCTTGTTTTGTGGGCTTAGCTGTGGATCAAGGTCTTACTTTGTTAGGCACCACATAAACCCACATCAAGGTGAGAGTCCTTGCCCTGTTATCCTTCAGTTAAACCATTGCTGTGGAATGTAAAATAATCCATATAGAAGGAGTAGCAGGGAATATGAGAGCATTTATCGGATGCAGATGCAGCACTAATGTAAGAATGCTGGAGTGATAGATGGCAGGGGGTCTCAGGGTAATTTAAAGGGACTTCAAAAGATTTACAAAAATCTCCTATTAATTACAACTATATTAATCAGGGAAAAAACCCCTGAGTTATGTTGACTTACATTGGCTAAATATCACTCCTCTGTAAGGGCTAGTGAGTGTTTATCTCTGCAGCCACTAATTACAGGTTCCTCCTCCACCCTGGAGGACCCAAACTGTTGTCAGCAATGAGAAGTAGTTAGCAGTTCCCTGCTTGGAGTATTGCACTGGAAATACAAGCTCAAAAGGGGACTGCACTTGCAGAAAGCTTTAGAAACATTTAATTACCTTAGGAACAGCACTGGCCAACAGAAAATACCTCTGAGTCATTATTTCACCCCTCTCACTTAAGTTTTCAGCACAGGTACAGCTTCTGTCAAACAGGCAAACAAAAGTTTAGGATGTGTAAGAAATGGGATGAAGTAAATTTCAGCGTGGTATAAAACCAAGGCTTCTCTCTCATCTGGAATGCTATATGTCACTGCCAAGGGAATTAAAGGATGTTCAGATAAGGATGACAAGAATAATTTGAGACCTGGGGAAAAAAAAAATCTTATATGGAGAGAGATTGAAAAGATAAGTGGTGTTTACGGTGGAAGGGAGCTAAATAGAAGGGCTCTGATAAAACCTCATGCTGTCAGGCCCGTGGCAAGGGAAAGGGGGGGAATGGTGATTGGAACCCAGGAAGTCTGAAAGTGCCTGAGCCTGTGGGCAGAGGTGCTGCTAAGCCCACTTGGGAGGGCATCAGGCAGGGTGATGGAAGAGCTGGGAGCATCAGGAAGGAGCCAGAATTCCTGCTGAGGATGTGACCTGGGCTCCAAAGGGAAGGGACACAGGCTGGTTGCCAGAACTTCCTGTCTTAACTCCGTGGATTGTCAGAAACAGTGAAAAGGAGGCTGGCTCAGTACTTTTTTTTTTCAGGTCTGCCAACACAACGTGCAAAATAAGAGTGGAAGTCAGGGAATTCAAGATTAGTAAGAGATTTCACCGAGGAAAATGTGATGGGTTTGTGGTGCTCAGTTCCACTGGATGTTGTAGTGGTCAAGGACACAAGGACTGTGGTCAGTGACACCGACCACACTCAAATCTTTAATCTACTATTAATAGGTGTCACACAAGTACTAATAACCTATTTTTTTGGGGGGACACATCTTGTGCTTAGCTCCACAGTAAGAATTTGTTCCCAGCAAGAAGCTCCAGCTGCCATTGCTGCCACCACCCTTACTCCAAACAGGAGCTGAGCATTTCCACTCCAGCACCTAATTCAGGAAGCCATTTCAGCAGGAGGCTAAATTAAGTTTATCCAAAAGCATTTAATTTAGCTTCACTAAGACAGTTATCCTGTATTAGATAGATACCCATTTGATTTTAAGAGCATATTTATTTGAAGATTAACTGCAAGGCAGAGTTGTTTATCCAGGGGCAATAGGATTAATGAGGTGAAAACAGAAGCACCTATCCTATTCTTCTATAACTGATGACCTAGTTTTGGTACTTCTATGTTATGATTTATTCTGTCACTTCGCCTTGTGCTTCTCTTGCTCCTCCTGTCCAAGCAAAGCTGCTGATCTCAGTCCAGCTTCAGAACAGGGAATTCAGTTAAAAATTGGTCAGTAGGGTCAATGATACTAAAAAAAGTCTTTGGGCCCCAATCTGGGGTCTTTGTTCTCCTTCTTGCCCCGCTCCCAGTACCCATCACTTCTGATTTTTGTGCATTACAGGCTCTCTGCAGACCTCAGAATTTTATTCCTCAGCTTCTTCCAAAACTTTGGTTTACAGTAGGTTTGTATTCATTTGTCCAGTCATGTTCCTCCAAAGCAAATTACTTCCATCAGCCAAAGGAAACAAGTAATTCAAGGCTACACTGGGCATGTTTCAGTTACTTGAAGATAGGTGTCTGGTGCCATCTGAAATGGTCTAACTTCCCCTACTTGCTGCTGCAGAGGAGCACAAGCAGATTTTATATAATATTGACTTGCCCCCAAAATCCTGGATATCCCTGCATCCATTTACCACACATCTATTTTTTGACAACCTAATCATGCATTTTTGTGCTTCATTAGATGCCTCCTCCTTCATTTTGGGATATGACAAATAGGATTCAGGATGTGAAAGCGTTATGGCTGCAAATTTAGACTTTCAAAGCAAAGGATCAACCTGTCAGTTCCTGTGGATTTTTCAGCATATTCCCTGAATTTGTTTGAAGATACCAGCCACGTTCCTTGCAAGGCCACAGGTAGCAGCACTACCCACAGCATCAACAAACTAGCCATGATAGCCTTGCCTCAGCCAGTCTCGAGGATCTGCTTTAATCACAAATCCAGCAAAAAAGTGCATGTCCAAATCAGTGACAAGGAAATCCAAATCTTCAATCTCCCTCTAATCAGGGAAGTATGAGGGGGTTTGTTGCTGTTTTCACAGAAAAGAAAACTGATATTCCAGACCAAAGATGTGCAACAGAGTAGTTAGTCCTTGTGGGCATTGGTAAAATGGATCTAACTCCAAATTTGGTGTTAGTTTGACTGGAACATTGATCAGAGGGCTTCCAGCGTTCTCCATCAACCTAAACTTCTCATTTTGTTTTTTATGCAATGGCACATGGAAAAAGATGAGTTATTTGGAGAAAACAAGAATGAGCAGTACATTATGAGAAGGGCAAGGAATTAGCTTGAGAAGATACAAATCAGTTGTCTTGAGCAGTGGCTTCTTCCGGGGGGCAAAAGATACAGATGGATCCTGGCACGAAGGGTAGAAGGAAGGGAAAGAAAAAGTCCTGGTGACATCAAGCTGAGATGCATCATGAGTACTGAAGGGGCTCCAGATATCTGACAGGAATGTCTGGGTGACCTCACAGATTGAAGTAGCTGAAAGGGGATGAAACTGTAAATCCTGAATGCAGTTTGCATTAATTCCTGACATAATCAAAGATTCTGTGGATTCGCTGGGACAGCAGAGGAAGACACAGATGTATTGGTTAATCATGAGATGTCTGAGCTACCAACATCATGCCACGTCATGTCAGACTAATGCAACCCTGTGATGCATCCAGAGACACATTTCTAGCAGAGATACAGCTGTATTAATGTGTTAATGTCATCGTACACGTGGCTGATGAGGCCTCTTCTGGAACAGCGTGTGCAGTTCCCATCACTGGTGTTCAAAACTGATGAATTCAGACTGAAACAGGAAGGACCACTGATCAGGGGAACGTCAAACCGCTCTGCAAGAGGAGATTGCAAATGTGACTCCTTCCGCCTGGGAAAGACAAATGTATACAGTGATGGCTTATAAACGTATCAGGGAGGTAAACATTAAGGGGGGACAGACCTATTAGCCTGAAGGACACTGCTCTCAGAAGAATAAACAAGAATGAATTGCCCATAAGTTTAAGCTAGTAAGGAGAAAGAAGTGTGCAAGCAACAGGAGAAGTGAGTCTGCAGCAGCATCTTCTGTGAACCATGGAGGGGAAACACATGGTTAGGTTTAAGTTGGGGAGTGTGATAATTTCTGAAGGGGAAAATAAAACAAACAGACACCCACACATACCCCAAAAAAACCCAACAGAAACAAACAACAACAAAAAACCCCAATGCAAAAACCCCAAAGAAACACAATAAAACAAAATAGAGGCACCCTTTAACCTGAAATAATTTTCTTCCCCCCTCCCCTCCCAAGTTACAATAATGTTTCATGGATATGAAAGGAGGGATATTCAGGATGCCTTCTAAGTAGAACCTCAGAATCCACACTAAAAGTAAGTTCTCACTGACATGGAGTGTTGTTGTTGCTTAACTTCATACACTGAACCCAAGAGACCCATTTCTCCTGGCATTCTGCAAGTCCATAAATGCAGTCCCAGCCCCGAAAGCTCACAAACTAAGGCAGGACTTCTTGTTTTGTTAAAAATGTTTTATGGTGTCTCGGGGTACTTTCCAAATGGGGCCAAACGACTGAAATAAATTCAAAATATGCTTTTAGTGTTCAACTGATATATTAAACTGGATTATAGAGTTGTATCATAGGAAATTATACTTGTGCTCCAGTTCCATTAGCCTACTTTAAACATTGGTATTAAAAGTGGATGCTTACTTAAATACCAAACTGTGCCTGGGTTATAATCTGTTTCTCTGATATCATAGATCATTTGCAAGCCACAAAGCCCCTTTGATCTTGCAGAATGCTCAACTGAACTTAAAAGGAAATTAAATGCAGAGCTCAATTTTTCATTAAATTGTCACCCACTGTTTTAGAGTTATGACTCTTCAGATCTGTTTCTTCTAACAGGTGGACAAACAGAATGTTAATGCCGTGGTATCCGCGGAGTTATAAAATCTGCACTGGGCAAGAGATTTTCTAATTATTATCGCTTCTTTATTAGCAAGGCTAAAACCTCATTTTTCAAAACAGTCTCAGGACATGCTAAAACACGACTGAAAAATCAGGTCTTTAAAAAACTGGGGACAATTCTGTGACCTCTGATGGTTTAAGGAAGTAGGAGCTGAATACATTTTATAAAATTGAAGTTACAAAGATCAGGGCTTATGAGCAATAAAGAAGCCTTTAATGGGTGTTTTACCTTTATAAAAAGCAGTAACTACTCCTTAAGACTTGCAATACAGCCTCAGACTTCGATTAGAAACCCAAAACTGCAGCATGAAACCTTTCAGGTGCTTTTGGCCAGGGACACCAACAGGTGAAGAACCAACCTCCCTGAGAAATTCCCAGATGGCTCTGTCTCACTGAGCAGGAATGCAGACACTGTTTTGCACCCTGGAACTGCATCTCCAGCTCCCCAAAATGCTGCTGGGAGGCTGAACTGGGAAGCTGGGTGATGTAAGCCATAGGTATGTGTTGCATGACCCTCTTGCTGTCGCATGCGCAGAGAAAAGATCTATCACAGCTCCATCCAGACAGCCTTTGGTGCTTTAATTCAAACTGTGACAGCTCCCCATTTTAGGCTTGAAAGTCTCTAGGTTTGGCAAAGATTGTGGTCGTAATAGATAGGCTTATCAAGCTGCCTATTAAGGGCAGAGTCAGATGCTGCAGATACAGAGAAGACTGGCTGGAGGGGAAGAAGGAGATTAGAAAGCTGCCTGTTGAATGCAGCCATTAGTAACATTCATTCTTCTGGATAGGGGTTAGGGTCAAGATGTGCTAAGAGCAAAGCAAAATTAAAAGCTGACTTGGACCTGTGAATTACCTGTGCTCCAAACTCCAATTTTTACATCCCAGAAAGATGCTGGTGAAGAGAAATGGCTGCAGTGAATGAGGCTACTCTCTGCTTGCCGCAGTTTGTCTGAATTGGGCACACACTTCTCTGCTTTTCATTTCTTTGTTTGTAGTTGGACTTTGCTTACAACTGAGATTTATATTTTTTTATTACTTTTTAATTGCAGCAGTCATTAAATTCGAGGAATTTTGGGTGGATTCTGTCAGGTCCAACAAATCATGTTCTTGGAAATCTGGAGTTTTTATGACAGGGTTTTGGATGTGTCTCACTCTGAGATGTCAGAAAACTTTCTGTTTTGAGGACTTGGCTGAGCTTTTGTTTGTTCACACAGTCATCCCTCTCTCCCAGGAAATGCGTTCAGCTCTAACATCTTCATCTGTGCACAGCCTGGTTGGGCTCATGGGCTGTTAGGAACAGTGTCCTAGTTGTGTTTACTGATCTTAGAGCCATTAGGAAAGGAAGGCCAGAAGATGTTTTCAAACTGTGCAAGGAAAGAAATGGTGAGGGTGTCTGGGCCTAGGTGGGGTGAGAGACACCCCTTTTTATCCTGAATTTCAGTGATGCAGCAAAAGCACAGCTATTATTTCCCAGAAGAAGAGTTTGGAAATAGCAGGCAGATACTTTTATTATAGCAATACAGTCAGTGCTAGTACAATAAAAATCAAAGGCAACCACTTCCTCTGAGTCAGAGAGAGAGAAGACACTCTTTGTGTGCCCACTTCACACAAAGAGTGCTGGAAGGAGCAGTATTTTAGGATGCTTTGGAAAAACTAAGGTAAAAGCGTATGAATTTCCATGTCCAAGATCTATTGTGAAGCACTGTTAGTGACTATCACAAAAGATTGCAGCTGAAGACTGTCAGTCCAGGCTGGTTTTAGCTGAACCCTGAAGAAACTAGAGGCTTCAACTGTAGCCTAGTGGGGAAAAAAAAAAAGCTGAAAGTGTTACTTTTTTCAGGTATATATATCTACAAGATTTTAGCTGTCCTGGGAAAAAACCTCTAACCAAAGGGTTGTAAGTGGATCCCCTCTGAGAAATCTCCTGTCCACACACTTGTCTTTGACAGGACTAGAGGATATAGCCTCAAGCTGCGCCAGGGCAGATTCAGGTTGGACACTGGGAGGAATTTTTTCATGGAAGGGGTTGTTAAAGGTTGGAATGGACTACTCAGGGAGGTGATCGAGTCACCATCCCTGGAGGTTTTCAAGAAATTACTGCACGTGGCACTGAGTATCATGATGTGGTTGACAAGCTGGTGGTGAGTCAAAGGTTGGACTCCATGATCTCAGAGATTTTTTCCAACCTAATTGGTTCTGTGATTCTGTGACCCCCTGAGTGAGAGCAATTCTTCTGACATAGACTTGGTTCATCCTGGTCGATTTCTTTTTCTGACTAGTCTGAAAATATTTCCTCAGTTAGTAAATCACAGTTAAAGGAATAGCTCCAAGCTCCTTTACAGATTGCTATGGCTTGGATTAGGCTCCCAGAGACTGGGACATGCCACTGGGAGATCTTCACCATCTCCAGCACTGGTAAAGATGTGGCAAGTCTAAGAGCTTCTGCTGAGGTCTTGCTCATAGACCACCCATCGAGCCTCATCACGCCATGCACATGCACACACACAAAGAGAACATCCCTGGCTAGAAGGAAACTATAGGAGGAGGCTACAAAAACAACAGATGGGTGCAAACACAGCGGAAGAGCCCGAGGTAACAGCATGATAGTTAAAACTGGCTAGAAAATACCTCGGACCTCTTGACCCCTGCCCCGTCCCCACTGTGGTGGTTTGGCTATTGTGTGCAAACAAAGGGGAGGGAGGAACAGCTTAAAACGTGGCGCTGCAGTCAAAGAACTTTTTAAAAATTCTTTATGCTTAGCCTCCATTAGTCTTGTAATGTTAATTAGGTCTCCTGGGAAGTAAATGTTCTTCCAGGACAGCCATTTGCTGGAAGGCAGAGTATGGATTGGAGGGAAGATGATCATTCTTTGGGAATAGAAGGCTCAGAAATCCCCTCTGATAATTGACAGGTCTGGCTTACTTGCAGATTCCCCGGGATAATACCTGTCTATCTGGGTGGGAGAACCAAAACCCAGGAAATCCAAAAAAGAGCATTAAATCTTCCTTTGTGTGGGCATAATTTTTAAACTTCAAGAAATGATGGCATTTTACAAACCAGCCCTTAACCTCTTGAGGCTGGTGGACTCCTTAGAGCTCTGACCAACATCAGTGATGTGTTTGATATGTTTAATGCTTAGATTCAGCTAGCTAACTACCAATAATTAGCTCTTAACCAGCAATACTTGGCCTCTGAAAGTGAGAGGAGACAGACATTGCACAGGGATGCTGCAAGCATCCAAGTGTGTCTCTGTCTAGGTACTTCAAAACCTGGGAGAGCAGGAAAGGCTCCACCCGAGGGGATCACCATTTGTATCATGGTGCTTAGAGGGTCTTGATCCATTTAAGCATTTCCAAGGAACAGTTTACCAACAAGTAAAAGAAAACTTTACCCCATCTTCCAGGCTCAGGAGAGCAAAGCTACCAGTATATTATATGACTACATCACATAACCTCCAGACAGAATATGTTATTAGGATTTATTAGGTTATAATCCTCTTTTGATTAAAAATTATAAATCAGATGTTTGATGTTAACCCATAAATGCATAGCACATGTCAAGCAAAGCACGGTGTACGTGGCCCCTGGGCATGCATGGAGGAGCCCACCCTGCTGCTCCCATCACTGTGCAGAAAATAATGGACCCCATCAAAGGAGTGTGGCCCTCCCTGTGTCGGGGACATGGCTTTCAAGAGGTTAACTTTCGGAGATGGAGCATGCTAAGCTGTTGCGTTTGATTTATTGTTCCTCCTTTGTTCTTGTTTCTCCTTGAAACATAAAAGCTTAGTGCCCACAGACTCTTGACATTTCTTTTAAATGCTCTTGTCATTCAGAAATTGCCACAGTCATCTCCTGTAACTTTGCACTTAGTGTTCCCAGCCTGTTTGGGGTTACTTGCAGAAGTTGAAAAGGAAATGCAAATAGATTACAGGGCTCAATCCTGCAAGGTGGAGAGTCTTCTAATTCTGAACCAGTAACACTCTTAACCATTTACTTAACTTAAAGGGTGGGAGTAGTCTGACAGAACTGTGTGACCACTAACTGAATTACAATATTGAGAATGAAATGGTGAAGATGTCAGCAAAATAAACAGCCACTCGAGCTACTGAGGGCAGGTGACACTGTGTGGGATTTTTACAGGATCTTGTTGATTTATGAGCACAATTATGGCTTGCATTGGAACCTGCCACTTAAATGCTTTTCTCAGAATCTGCCCCTCTATGATCTGGGGTTAGGTCCCAGGGCACCCTAAATTCTCTTCTGCAGAGCATGGCTGTTTTTCTGCTCATCCTGACCATACCATGTAGCTCTCCCTCTCTCTGATGCAAGCTCATGAAGGATGGAGTGTCTTTCAACACTCAAGACAGTTCAAAAGACTTGGAACTCATTATCCCACACCCAAATAGCTCCATGGGAAACTCAGTCTCTGGCCTTTGTAGCCACCTAGGGTTAAGAATAAAAGCTGAGAGCTAAGAATAAAAGTTAGGAAAATCCTGGACTTTTGGGAAAGCACCTTTATTGACTCAAAGACAGTGCAGAAATGCCAGGTGGAGCTTTCATCCCTTTATGAGCCATTGAACTAACAGCACATTTTTTAGCTCTATTAGCTACATATATGAGCAGGGATAGAGACAATCAGCTTGTAAATGGTGCTACACTCGATATGAAAACAAGTATAATATCACCTTCAATATTGTCTTCTGAAAGGCAGCCAAACAGAGGGAAGAGACCAATCAGGACCTTCACCTATCTCTGACTGATAGGAAAGGTCCTGTAGTCCTGACCTGGGTGGTGCTGTTGATCCCAGATAGCATTTGGGTTTGGTTTCTTATCTGTTGTGAACCTTATCCTCCAACTGTGCTCATCTCTGGGAAAAATTCTCTGTGATCTAGTCCCTGTAAACATTTTGGTTTTTCTTTTGTTGGACGTTTTCTTCATTTACCCTTTTTGATGAAATTTACGTTTTTGTCACTTATGCTTCCAAAATCCTTTTCTTTTAGCCCTGAGCTCCGGGGAACCTGAACACTAGCCAGCTCTTCCAAGGACACATGGAACTTGTATTTCCTAGCTGAATCCTGACAGTTCACTGGGCAAGAAAGTTTCTGTTTTTTTTAATCTCACACATGCTGTAAATTGGAATAAAAACCTTAACTTTTTCAAGTTGTTTGTGGCAAAATGTAGCAGCTGCTTAAATGGAAAGATGCAAGAAAAGCAAGGCAGAGTGGTGCCAGATGGGGGTTTCAGACCTCCTCAGTTAGAGGAAAGAATGGACCGAAGTTCTCAACTTCTTGAATAAGTGCCTGAAGACAAGATATCCAAGGAAAGCCTGTCAAATGCAGTGCTGCTGGAGTCCAGAGAGCACCTTGCCTTCTGGCTAGGGCATCCCAGACATTTCAGGCAGACACCAGGGTGTGGGTATGGGACCTGGATGGGCTTAGTGAAGACAGGGACATCCCCAGGAACGAGGGGACACAAAACTTCAGAGAGTCTCCTCAGAAGATTTTGTCAGGGAAATGGAGACACTTACAACTTTGCAGGCGCCCAAGTGGGATGGCATTATTTTTTTTCACAGATCTCTCAGTTCAACTGAGGTGTTCCCTGCAACTGCTGTTTTTAAATGTTGCCCTTTGGGATTTGCAAGATGAGGCCTCAGGTGGCTTCAGGAAGCTGTGCTGCACTGAAGAGGCACAGCTTTCCCTCAGAAATCCTGGGTAAGATACAACAAGTGACATGAAAGGTGTGTTTTGCATGACGTACGTGGAAAAGCCAATTACATGTAATTAATGTTGGTTAAATGCTTTGAAGATGAAAAGCTTTTATATAAGTGTGATTAGCATCTATTCTGTCAAAATGATTGTCTTTCTAATTCTTCAGAAGCTTAATAGCATGCTTCAGGTTTTCAGTGTTTATCTCTGAGATGTGATGACCCCATGGAAAGCATTCACGGGAAAACTATATAAGAAAGGCCTTCAGTGGGAGTTGATGTTGGACAGAAACCAAGAGTAAAGACAGAGGCACTGTGGGACATAGATGATTCACCTGTCAACAGCTCAGTCTCTTACAAAGGTTCCTAATCAGCAAACCAGTTGAGAGATGCTGAAGTATTGTCCTGATGCAAGGTCTTAATTGCGAGCACTCACTGCAAGGTGGCTTGTGGAGCCCATGAAAAGACAGTTTGTGGATGCTGGACCCAGGTTTAGAATGTGCACAGTAAGGTTTACCAGCTTACACTTAGCAAGAGCGGGGATCTGGCACAGGACTGAACAGACACCTCCGAATGGGAATTTTGCCACCAATTTCAATGAACGCGAGAAATGTCTACATTTTAGCATGCACAAAAACAAGCTGTTATTGACTGAAGACTTATAGTCAATTGTCTTGCTCTGACATATTTTGCTTTCCACTGTAAATAAAGTGGATTTGATTGTAAACCACTCACAGGAGATGAGAAACAATAAGGGTCAGACACTGAACAATAGGCGTTCTGAGAAAACAGTGAGTTCATACATTTGGCAGTTGTTGTTATTTTCTGAAAACGAGTGCAGATGTTTTACCATGCAGAAATCACTCCAGACTTTTATGGCAGAAAGAGGCCATGGAGTAAATAAACTGGTGACAGGTATAATGGAAGGCATTCCATTTATTTGCCTGTTCAGTTATTTTATTCAAGGGAGCCCTGTTTTGCCTACCACAGGCAAATCCTCAAGACCATCTTGAAGGAGTATCTCCCTGGAAAAAAGAATAGAGCATGTAGCAAGCCCAGGCCTTCTGGCTGGGAAGTCTGGGAAGTAATCAAATAGATTACTTAATTCTTTGTAAGCAATTCCTAGAAAGCACTGGTTCCCAGAACAGACATATATGAAGGCTCTGCTCTTTATGTGCTGGTGGGGAAACACAAGGGCTGTGCCTCCAGTAGTGAAGTGAATGCCATTTGAATCAGTCTTGGTGCTGTTGCCAGGAAAAGTGTCCAGAAATCACTGTAAATCAGCCAGATAAAGGTCAGGGAGGTTTTCAGGGCTGTAGGAATGGGCAGAGATCATAATCTTTTCCTCCATCAGTCATCTTCCTATATAAGCTGATCCACTTGGGCTAGAATCAGTCCTTGCAGCTTTTTCCTGTTCAGTGGAGGTTGCAAGATAGCTCCAAGTTTCTGGGATCAACTTCTCCTCCACAGTTCAACCAACCTGGCAAAACACTTCCCTGCATTGCCCTCCTGGCAATGGTGGGTGAGTGGGTGCTGGGGTCAGTACTGGGATCAATTGCAGCTATATTTGCTCTCAGGCACTGTGACAATGTCATTCTGAGCTGTCGTCCTTCAGGGCAACACTCTTGAGGTTCATCACATCCCTCAGCAGTGCCACTGATGGGGGGGCTGGGGGCATTCAAGACTCACAGGTGCCACCTTTACCCAGCCTCAAGGTCTGCGCTTACCCTGTCAGTCTACACATGGCAAACCAGGTGAGACAACTTCAGCTTCACTTGGACCTGCTAACACACGGGGAAGATACATGAGGTCCTCAGGGCTTTCCTCTGTCAGTTCACATTTATTAATACTTTGTCTGCATTGCTTTCACTGGGATTTTACCTCAGGTTAATTACTCTGTATTTGTTAATGCCGTATAGGAACATGAATTTTTTTTCCTGGTGAGGAAGAGAAGCTGGATCCAGAGAAGAGCTCACCTCTACTACAGCTTGCTGGAGCAGTGGCAGCTTCGTCTTTCAAAAATGCAATTGGTAAAAATGTCAAACCGTTCCCATGAGCCTGCTGCTGCAGGTGGGGATTCACACCCTCTCCCACCATGCACCAACGAATGCTGCTGGAAACCACTGTTGTACCTCTCCCTGGCATTTATTGTCTATCGTGTTTTCAAGTCCACCACCTTCCATAAACACTAAATGCCCACAAAAAGAGTTTTAGAGAGAGAACTGCAAGATAACCAACCTTTCCCTCAAAGGGAGGAGTATGATAACTTCAGCTTTTGTTCTTGTGACCTGCCCTTGCAAGACTGAAAAGAGCTTTGAGCACACACCCAGGAGAGCAGGAAATCTCTCCTACGGATCACTTGTAAAATGGCCCGGTTTGAAAAACATGCTGCAGAAAGAATGAAGCCTGACTGCAAAGGAGAGTGGTAGTGTTGTGGTTTTTTTTCACCCATGAATAGGATTTCAAACTAGCAGCCAAAGTGAATCATTATACATCCTTGCCATATGCCACTTTCAATCAATAAGGCCTTATGCTCTGCTAACAATCATCCTAAACTATACCTATTAACAAGAATGCACATTTTCATAGTAATATTCCATGCACGTCACCGCACACAGACTGCAAACAGTTGAGAGGGATCACAGCCGAAGGGAGATGGTTTCTGAAACGAGTGTGTGGACGTACACCACACTGTAGAGGCTGCCACTCTTACACGTGTAGGCTGGTTTCTGCTTTTTAATGGCATACGCTCCTACAGACTGGTGGGATTTTTCTCTCTTTCAAGCGTGGGCTTTCTTGATGACCCAGACAGTTTCTTTCCTCGTGACCCAGGACTTTCTCAGAAGTGGCTGATGCTCTGAGGATAAGGTACAGCAATAGCCACGGGGGGTGAGATATGGCTTCAACAGAACCCCTTCAGTTTGGAGGAAGAGGGATGACAGCAATCATCATGAACTAATCATCCATATGATGTGTTCACACCTGAACCAATCTCTCTGTGAAGACATGAAAACCTGCTATAAAAGAGACACAGGGTTTGAGCCATGTGGTGCAGGAGCAGGAAGCACAGACTTTATTTCCTATTGATCACAGGGAAGCTCTGTTTCCCACCTGCTATTTCTTTTGTCTACTTACATTGCAAACTCCTCCTGATGGGTGTCGCTTCTCCAAAAATACTGTGCTTGCCATAAAAGTTATTGACTGAGATGCCACAGGCTGGGCTGCTCAGAGCATCCAAATCTTACAGTATGGGCATGGAGCTCTCGGTAGGTTCACCCAACTAAAGCAGGAATCTGCACTTGAGAGAGTCACCCGTGGCTCCCTCACCAGTCAGTGGAGAGCCAGTCAATACCGTCAGTGGAGCCCACGGTGATTCATGTCTTCCTAAAACAGATGGTTAAAACAGAGTAGATGAATTGAATAATAAATAAATACCTGAAATGGGGTGAGTCTAATCCCACCACTATCCTCACAACCTTCCCTTGCTCTGACGCTCTCTGTGCATCTCAGGCTCTTGGTGGTGCAACTCGCTCCGTGCCCTGCCGTGCACACAGAGTTACAGCTGGGCTGGGGGGTGCCATAGCAGAGTGGCAGCCCCAAATTCAGGTAGCTGAAATGTCCCACTCCTGACCAACATCTCAGAACCCCTGTGTGCTCCTAGGCCCCAAGTCCCCAGTCCCATACATGAGTCAGAGGCACCGCAGTGTGTGAACTGTGCACTGGGATTGCATCAGCCCTGAGCGTCTGGCAGTGCAGAGCTCAGGCTAGACTATACAAAGTTCTGATTTCTATGGACCCTGGATTAGTAGAGTATGTACAGTATGGCAAGTCCTGATCCAATGGCCTTCAGATGCTACCACATCAAAAACCCTTCTATCTTTCTCTCAAAGAGTGAATTTAGGCTTTGCTTATTTCGGTTTTATAACTAAAGGCTGTTTCTGCAACCCTTGTGTAGATAACCACACATGGTCTATGTGACACTCTTCCTGAGTAATCCTTATGTGTTTTGCAAGGTTCAACATAAAAATTCTTTGCTAATCAAAAGGCATTGCAGCTTGGATGTTTCTGTGCTGCGAAATAACCCCCAGTCAATCAAAACTCCTTCAAACAACCCCTGTCAATGCTTTTTGCTTTGGAACCTTGCTTCCTGTGGGTGAAGGTGTGAAAGGAGAAAGTGCTTACCTTTCAGCACAAAGCTGTGTGACTCTCGGTGTCACTGATACCACCAAAACACAGCTGAGGAGCTGCAGTGCCCTTTTGCTGGCTTTCTGTGCAAGTACACATCCATAATAACATCATTTGTTACAAAGATTTCACTCAGTTTCTTCCTTTCTGGCACAGCGTGCACTCACTGGATCCAGAAGTCCTTGTTCCTCAGACAATTCCTCTTGCCTCTGAGGAAGATTTGTAATCCTGGAAGGGCTGTGCAAAATTTATACTACTAATTCTTCATATTTGGAGATATTAATGATGTACAAGCTACTGGATTCAGTACAACAGAACTGGCCAAACTGCTGCAGTCTATTTCATATGTGAAGTAAATATAAATGATCAAAGGATTACTTCTGGCTTGAAAAGGCATTAATACTACTAATATCAGCTGAAGTAGTTAAACCACATGTATTTAAAACCACTTGTTTAAACACTTAGTGTAGATGTTGACCCTATGGAATCCTCTCCCTTCTTTTTAACATCCATAGACATTTTGATGCCGTTAGGATCTTTAGTAACGAGGGCAGTAAAGTTGGGCAGAAAATTACTTTTGCCATGACAAGAATGCTTAAAGTCATGAAATAAACACTCTATTCCAAATTGGGATGGAAGATCAGACTCACAGCCTCAGAGTCCAGTCCCGGCAATGACAAAACCACACGGTCCTGTCTACTTTCACATCTGGAAAATATAGTCAAACACCTCCTAACACTTTTGGCTGCTGTTTCTGGCTGACACAAGATGCACCTGTTCCCAAAGCAACCTTGCATCCCTGGGGGTCCTGTGAAGGCACACAAAAGAGGTGTAGGTGCTCCCTTGCAGCAGCTACTTGGGGGTAAAGTCAAAAGATGGCTTTCCTTGGGGCTGAGCAAACGAGGTGGTGGCTATTTCACACGGAAAGGTTCCTTTTACACGATTTTAAAGGGCTGTGGCTGGTTGAAAGACAGATTGGCATGTGCCCATGGTGATTCCTTCCTGTGGTGTCCCCAGGCATGGTTTGGGACACAGGGCTGCTTTCTCACACATGTCCCCTCTGACTTTGTAGGAAGGATGGCAACTGTCACGATAATCATTTCCTTACCCCATCCTACCCCCTGAAACACAGTTCAACCTCATGCTCGTCTGTTGTTGCAGACACAGACAGTGGGGCTGGCTCTGCAGGGACATGTTGGGCTGAATTCGAAGCAACTCAGCTCCCCGAGCTGCAGCTAATTAGAAGGTGCTTCCAGTGGGTGAGAGAAGAGCTTTAGCCACGGCAAACTGTGTTTTCCAGCCAGTTTCAAATCCAAACCCCAGTAACAGCAGAATTGTGTTTCCTACCCTGAGCAGACAACATTTATTAGTATTTGTGTGTTGTCAGTTTTTTCATCCCTCATTTCCCTTTACATAGTTTTATTTTTCCCAGTCAATAAGAATGATTTTATTCTTCTTAATTAGATTTTTTTTTAGGTTTCCCATAGTAATTAATGCACTTTTCTTCAGCAGTATAACCTATTACAGTGGTTAAAATATTAAATCATGACTGCTGCCAGATCTAAGGGAACAAGAAACATAGGTTTTTCAATAGCCACTTTGTCTTCATCTTTTGAATTAGTTTGCAGTCTGCTTTACATTTTTGGGTAAGTAATAAGATTTGTTGATTTGAATGAAGAACGATATAAAAATAAATTGCATTGTACTTTTAATTACATAGTCTTAATTTTTTGTGGTGACACTCCAGGCTCTCATATAATGTTGTTTAATGTTTACATCTCTTTATTGATTTGATAATTTAAATACAGAAATGAGGTTTAATTTGCAAATTTCTACATTCATTGTTGGGGTGCTGTGCTCATTAAGGAATCAGGGGAATTCTGTGTTTTCCCCTGTCTCCTTCATGCAGAAACAGCCATGTATGTTCCATATTTGCTTTTTCTTAGGCAGCAAATCTCAGCTACAGAGATACTTTTCTCCTCCACCGTTGTGAGACCGTGGTTCTCCCTATGCTTGACATCTTGTACCAGGGGACTTGGTGTGAAATGGGCTCCAGGGAGCCCTTTTTTTTTTTTGGGACTCCTTGGAGGTGGTTGAAGTGGTGGGCAGGTGGACACGCTAGCCTTGGTGGGTTTTTAATTCACCTGGGAAATCAAACACCCTCACAGCACCGAGAGGGGTTTGAGTCCACCCACGCCCCTGCAGAGGACGTGGTGGAAGCAGGTCTTGCAAAAGTCTGCGGAACAGGTAGGATGAGCCCAGTGGGATTCCCCTGGTTCAGGCTGAGGATGAAGTCCTACTGCTCTCCGGGTGTCATTCAGAAATAGCTACGAGAATGCAACCAACCAGCAGCAAACCTTCAGACCTTCCCTCCCCAGTCAAACCAGCATCTCTAACCTACCTCATCCACTCACCTCAGCTCTCTTGGAGAGCAGCCATGGACATCCTCCACCACTCCCCAGGCAATGTTAACCACTTGGCTAAATCCCACCTTTACGAGCTGTTTTTGAGGTGTTGGTGTTTCAGTTTTAGAGCTCCAGACACATTTCAGAGTTTCTGGAAGTTAAGCAAAATTAAACTTCTCTTTCAAAAATCCATCACCACAAAACTGTTTTCCCCTCCTCTTCATTAATGATTTACTTTCTGCAGAATAAATGCACCAACTGAGGACAGAATCATTATTAAAATCTCAGTTAACAACACAATATTACTTTGTTCCTTTCATTTCCTCCACTATTATAAAATTCAAGATTCATTTCATCTATTAATATTAGCAATCTATTTTTTTTTAATTTTGACCAGGCACAAATTAAAGAGGGAATGATATTATGGAAACTGCACTAGAACTTATTCCTTTTTTTTTTTTTTTTTTTTTTTTTTTTTTTTTTTTAAATCTATTTTTTCCTTTCCATCAGTTCTTTCTTTGCATCTAATACTGGCTTCTTTTGCATCGATATTCCCAGTGACTTAATTTGATACCTGGCATTACTCCCATGGAAGTCACCTGGAAGAGGCCAACAGAATTTCTTGGTAGGTGATTAAAGTTAAGGGTCAATGAAGAGAAAGGCTGGCACACGTGTTTGGAAGCAAGGGAGCTGGATTTTGATCCAAGCCCTGCCACAAAATTGCTCTGTGACTCTGAGCAAGTAATTTTATTTCTCTGTACTGCAGTTTCTATGTGTTTAAAATAGGACCGGGAGCGTTTGCTGCTCACTGTTCAAGTCTCCCAGCAAATAAAATATGATGTATCAGAGCTAACTGAGCAAGCAGGCACAGATCCTTCTCTCAAGAAATCTGTGTCCTAGAGTAGCAGCAGACAGTGAGGACAGGGCAGAACAGAGATGCACTGTTTTTCCAAAGCTCACAAATTGCTCCTGTTCCCTTTTTAACAGATCATTGTCAGTGGGTTCTAATGAGATTTCCTCTGTGCCTCTGTAACACTAAATATAACCTGCGATATTTCTCACGTGCAGCATCTCCTTGACAAAGAAAAGCTGGATTTTCAATGCTCCAGAATAACCAGCTTCTACAGTAACAGCACACGTATTTCCTAGCTTGTTTCTGTGCACCATCCATCCTGGGAGCTGCACATCAGCTAAATATGCACGTGATTGCTTTGCAATCCTCTTGATTACAAACAGGGGACTGCTATTGTGGCAGGTCTTCCCAAATGCTGAAGTGCTGAATTCCAGTGATTCAGTGGCAACTGGAGAAAATAAGAAAAAAAATAGTTGGATAAATCCCTCTAAGAGGCTCCCAGTACAATCAACAATACCTCAACCATTCCTGCAAGAGCTTTGGCTAAACAATTTCCTGCAGGGCCAATTCCGCAACAGCCATAGCACCGGAAAATTTTTCCTGATCTTTTACCTATGTTGTTCCTGCTGGAGCTGAAGCCCATTACTCTCCCTACTTGCAGAAGATAAAAGAACACATCGTCTCACTCCTCTTTGCATCAGCCTTGCGTGTATTTGACCACTTGTTTTGTCTCAGTGCAGTCCCCTGTTCAGACCACACACTTCTCTCTCTCACCTCTACCTCAAAGGCAGGTTTCCTACACTTCCAGTCACTTTTTGTGCACCTCTTTGGGCTTTCCCCAGCTGATCCATATGCTTCCTGAGGTGTGGAAATTGTTCTTGAGCCAAGACCCTGCCACTGCCAAGTTGAACGGAAAGACTGACCCATGCCAGTGTGCCCCTTGGAACAGACATCCCAGGAGAACTGCTGGATTTTTGCAGCACTGGGTTTCTGCTGTACTCCCAAGCATTGCAGTCCCAGATCTTTTTCCACATGGCAGCAGCCTGGCCAATTGCTCTTCATCTTGTATTAGGGAAATTGATTTTAACTCTGCTGCCAGGGAGTGCAACATTTTAATTACTTCTGTGGATAAAGTCCGTTGTTCCTATTCTGATCCGGACTTAAGAGATAAGTAAAGCAAAGCCTATCAGAGATCCAGCAGAAGCTTGAGCTGGAACCCAGGCCACCAGAATATCTTTAACCAGTACCTCTGTCATATATCCTTCACCCTTCTAATCCTAGTCTCATGCCATCCACGTTTTTTAAAAATCTTTCTTCTCCCTCCATTATTATTGAATTCTTTTCACATCTGATGTCAGTGGTCACTTGCAAGCATTTAAACTATTGCAGGTGAATAATTAACAATAATAATTATTGTGGGTGCATCATCCCACAGCAGGGATAGGTCACATGAAACAGATTGGTTGCTTGCTGGATTATTGATACTTTCCCTGCTGCTAGAACCTGCTTCTCAACACAAATGAGTGGCATTTGGTGGCAAAAATAAAGGACAAGATCAGTGGCCTTCAGGAGCAAGAGAGGGTTGGGTGGATATGGGACCAGGAAAGTCAAGACATAAAGTGCAGTCTTCCTGCCAAAGGATCTAATCCCTATTTAGGGGACAGCAAGACACCTACAAATAGATAAAAACTTGAGGCTGACTATAAAAATATTTCTGTTTCATTCGCCTGAAATCCACAGACAGGCACTGCCGATGCCAAGAGCCCACAATACCCTGGCGTCACAATCTGCAGGGGTGTCTGCTCTCACTTGTGAATGCATTTATCACTGATAACATGCCAAAATATCCAAGGGTTGAATACTGGGGAGCTCTGGGAAGGAAAGCAGTTCTCACAGGCACGACTGAGTGCAGCAGAACTTTATCTGCATCTGTACTGGTGCTGTGGCACTCCCATCTCCCTACAAAACTGATGGACCAGTGACTGAATTCTTAACAGAATAGTTTTTATACTTAGTATTTGTTATGACATGTGCTACGTCCCATGCCACAAGGCTGAAGAAATAGTCTGAGAAAGTGCATTAGGGCAGCTGGGCAAGAAGCAGTTGGTAGGAAGGTAAGGAGGCAAGACCAAGATGGAAGAAAATGAAACCCAGAAACTGCTTGGATGGGTCCGTTGGGCAGCTCTTCAACACCCCAAAGACCTTCAAAGTAACTGGGAGGGCTGAATCCAGAGAATTCCTACAGAGCCGAGGAGCAGATGCCAGAGATACTGGCATGGGGAGTCCAGCAAGGTAATTTAACCCATGAGATATGGCTAAGCAGCCCAAGGGATGGAGTGAGTGTCATGCTGTGCAACTAGAAATATCAGGAAGGGACAAATGAATTGGAGTGTTTTGGCTTTGGCAGGCTGAGATGATCTTCCAGTGAATAAAAGCTGAAGAAGAGAGAAAACGAGAAATCATTCCCCCATATGCTCAGTAAGGACCAAACTACATCAGGAAAGGCTGAGGTTATGCAGGAGGGAAAAAGTTCTGCAGGCTAAACTCATCATGCCTGTGAGCCTGAAGCACTGCAGGAAGAGGTAGGATGAGCATTTATTAGGAATGCCATAGGTCAGTTAAACACTGCCAAAGGGAGGAGTATGGACAGGATGACACCTGAAGATGCCTTCCAACATTGGCTCCCCACTTGCACACTGCCAGCTGCCAGCATGTGGGATGAGCTTCCTCCAGTTGGTTTACATCATCTTTTCCCCATGATGAGCACCAAAGGCAAACACTTTATGGGGTAAAAACGAACTCTGGTCCCAATAAGACAGAGGGAAAACTACCTAGTTAGCAATGTCCAATTCATTACTCAATACCACGTAACACAATAATGTTTCACTTTAAAGCTTAGTGCATCTGCCTCGCTCTATTTAAACTGTGGTCTTGAGTGTTTATCATCTCCTGCTAATGGCAGTAGAGTATTTGCCACAAAAACTTAATTATTTGCCTTCTCTGAGAGGGTATTTTTCCTGATTAAAGCCTTCCTGAGAGCAATGCAGGAAGCACTCAGCCCCACCGGGCATTCTTATACCCTAACCACTGAAATCTGGGACAAAGGCCAATAATCTGGGACAAACTCTAAAAATACACCAAACACTCCAGGACATATTTTATTGGTCTGTCCATACATGCCTTGAGTGTGTCAGGAGGCACAAGGCCACAGGTAACAGTGAAAGTTAACCCTGCAGTGCAGTCCAGCTGGCAGCAGGAGTGATACAGATGCTTTTTTTCAAAAAGCCATTTCAAAGGCACACAGCACCTCCCTAAGAACCTTCCCGTTGTTAAAGCTTAATTGCAACCAGTTTAAAACCTCTGAGTCTAGTTTTTTTAATAAAATACTGGAATTTGAAAGATGTCCTTCTGCCAACTAAACACCTGGGGAGAGAGGAAAGCGAGGGAGCTGGAGAGATGACAGGCTTTGGCTCTAGGCTTCTGTAGCCACCATATGTGCTTTAAAAGACCTGCATTGCATTTCCAGGTAAAACATCAACAGCTAAAGACAATGTGAGTAAATAATTACTATCTTCTTTTACAGGGGATGGTAACTTAAGCAGATAAGGTTGGGAAACCGTCTAAGGACTCTTTTCACTCTGCAAACTCAAGAGCTGTTGTATTCCCAGGCTCTTTTTCAGGTGTTACAAAACCCCATAGGATCTGCTGGCAGCCACCCAAAGGCGTGCAGCACTTAAGGCTGGCCTGACCTGGTCCAAAAACACTCCAAGCTCTGAGCAAGTTTAACACCTTGCCCTTCCCCCAGACAGTGTCAGCAACACTGGCTGTTGTGCACAGCAAAGCAGAATGACCAGGGCAGCTCTGCAGCCCCAGGCTCACAGTGTCACACCTTGGCTGGCCTCATGCCAAGGACTGAAAGATTTTCTTTCGCCCTTCTGCTTGTCCACCTCACGCAGAAGCTTTGTAGATAACCTGAATGCAAGCAAAATGATCTCGTGATGGGACCTGTATTTATTTACCTTCAGCTTTTAATGGGAGGAAGGACAGAATGCTTTATGGGCACAGTGCAAGAGATTAACAGATTGCCATTACTGGAGGCTGTCAGTCCACAGGGTTGTCACCAAGAAGCGATTCCAGTGTTGCTACACCCATTCAGGAACACATTTTGCTGACAGGCAACCATGGCTTCTTTGCTGCCATGGCCCTTGGTAAACTCTTTGAATATTTAAGTACAATCAGCTGGTAGGAACATCTTCCTTCCACCGAATTTAAGATGCATTGACTTTAGCTGGCTGCAACACACACTCTTGGAAGCTAGAGAGTATTTATTTTTTTATAAGCTAAGCATCAACAACGCTGTATTTATATTTTACAGGGAATCTGAGGCAGAGAGCATAAAAGCAGGACACGTCTAAAGTTTGGGACTGTAGTCTGCTTTTACATATATATATATATATTCTGTGCTTTTCCTGACTCCTGGCCACTGGCTTTTGCAACAGTCAGAGCTTTTGTACCTGTGGTTGAGGGAAGGCCCTCTGCGGGCTGCAAAAGCAGCACAACCTGGTGTTTCAGGGGAATTTGAATGCTGGTTTCTCATGACTAAAAGGCATAGTAGCGCTCGAGGGCATAAGACAAAGCTGGCAACCACAGTAACCTTAGGCACCATGAATGTCAATGAAGAAAATACCTGAAAGGAACCTCAAACCTCAGCCAGACTTTTGACATTACGACCTGGGTTTAAAAAGGATAAAAAACACAGTCCTTTACCAATTAAGCATATACCGTCATCGGAGAATTAGTCATATGATGTCCCTAATCCTCCTCGTCTGAACACGGGAGTCTCCAACTCGAGTGTGGGTGTGCTTTGGTACCCGGCAAGCTGGCATGACTTGGGAGTATGGATTAGAGCCTGGATTCTCCTTTTTGGGGGGCAGGTAATATGCCCATGGTACAACTACCACCCAGCGTCAACCCCCCTCCAGAGACTTCTTGCAGTTAAGTTCCTCATCCAAAAGGCCAGATGAGTTCTCCTGGATTTAAAAGGAAATAATTATACAATGACTGCTGGTTACAGCGGTAAAAATAATGAGCTATGCCCCAGAAGTCCTCACAAAATCCATGGATGAGTGAAGTGTCACTAAAGCTCCAACCTGAAGAAAGCTTTGGCACGTAGCCCTGATGTCAGCCAACATATGCCAGCTGCTGGTATTTATGCTTTGAAGAAAATACAACTGCAGACCAAGGGAGAAGTTCAAATTCTGGAGGACAGCAAAACCGCTGGACTGTGGGCATTTCAGTAGCAGATCCCTTTGCTCGGTATATTCCCCGCTAATCTGTCAACATCTGATGCCTTGCTCTTTAGTCTGGAGCTAAGAAAAGCTATCAAAAAATATAGTTTAGGGCCCATTCCGTCTGCTGCATCACTCGCTATTTTTACCGGCCGTGCTGAAGCCAGACTGTAAAGGGCAAATTTGTCAACACGGGTGGGCTTTTTTAGTGTGAAACCCAAGGGCTCGTACAGACAGCAGCAGAGACTATCTGCATCCATGTCTGGAAGTCCAGGCTCTAATTTAGAGCTGCTTCAAATATAGAAATTCCAGCAAAGTTAATTGTAGCTGCATTATGGAGAGGTGACAGCAGCGGCTCCTTAGAAAGCTGGGGAAGGCCTAAATCTGCCTTAGGTCTCTTCCCTTTGGAGTTAGGAAAAGCCACTGGGAGCAGAGTCAAGCTAATACTGGGTATAAAACTTACTGGGAAATTCCACAGGTGAGATTTGATTATGCTGACCACACAGCAATGGCATTTCCTGAAAATAAGGATAAAGCTCCTCAGCAAAAGCACCTTTTCTGTGCGTGCTGAGAACCGAGTGACATTGCCCTGCTATATCAACTGTTCTGGGCTTTAAAAGTCTTCCTAATTCTGCTCACAGCCTAGAAGTTGCCTTACCGTTATATTAAGAAACAGCTTCTTAGTGTGGGTTGGTTATTACTGGGAAGCACTTAATTACAATAAAATGTGTAGTTAAAGTGACACTTTATTTACTCAGGGTTATGAATATAAATTGGTTTTTCTTACCCATGCATTTTGAAACTGGAAGACAGAGGCTGGGATCCCAGGAGTTCCTTTAGGCTGGGTGATTTCCTACAAGAAGCTTAAGGAACCAATATGGAAACTGCAGCCTGTGAACCAGTTTGCTGCCTCGAGGCCGCAGCACACACTTCTCACCTGTTGCAAGTAATGTGAATTTTGCTTAAGAAGGCTGGAAACGGGTCCCTGTAATTGCACCAGGGCTCTGTAACCTGCAATGAACCAACGCCGCGCTGAAAAATAAATCCCCGTTAGTGAACACTTGAGGAGATAAAGAAAACGTTGGGCCCCCTCCCCGCAGTATTTTCCATGTTTTATAACACCTCTGTCAGTATAAATTCCCATTCAATGAAGAAATTACATTTCACGAGCACTACAATAGGATTTTAAGATAAATGACATGCGAGCACTGCAGTTTTGTACAGCCGTAAGTGATCCAAGTATCTTTATCACGTGCACGGTATCAAAATACATGAACTTGACTTGTTACAACAGTCACACGAGAAAGATGGAGTGTCATATGAGGCTGCAAAGCATAAAACCACCTTAGCTAAAATTTATTTTAGCACAGGAGGGTTTTTTAACTGTTAAGTATAATTATTTAAAAGCGGTCTGAGCTGTGCTGCTCTACTGATAACTGGAAACAGAAAACAGCACTTGAAAACGCTGCTGGTAAGGGCACTTCTTGCAAGCACTGCCTGCTCTTAACACTTGCTACCTTCATTCATTGCTATTTCTGAAATTCTTGGAGGCTGATGAAGTTTTAAAGTGTCACGTTGCTAGGGCTGTAACATTATCTCCGCTGACAATACTCACTCCAGGGCTTTCCTGTTGCAAGTAGAGGGAACATTTTACCTTTTCAAGCGGGTAAACACCTCCCTGTGAAACAATGTAAGCAAGACGGACTGAAATTCAGAAAGTGAAAATTCAGTGTATCATTCCTCCCCGGGCAAAAACAGCCCTCGGTCCAGCTCCGGTGGGTCAGTTTGCTCTGTGCAGCATCGCCTGTGCAACACTGCAGAAGCTGCCCTGGTGCAAAAGGCTGCGCTGTGCCTGTCTCCTCGGGTGGCTTTAGGACAACATCCGAAGTGCCCTGGGCCTGTTTCCTCAAAAGCGATGACAGCTGCGTGATAAACGTGCTCCCGAGTCCCTGCCTGTGAGGCACCAATTCAGGTGCTGTGAAACGGGGCTTTTCATAGCGCAGAGATTTAAAAATAGGAGCAGCGCCGGCCGGGGAGTGTTTGAGCCTGGGCAGGGAGGCGGCCCAAGCGACCGCTGTGCTGCTCACCCTGCCTGCTCCCGAGGGCTGGTGTTTTCTTGGATCGAGTTAAATGTCTTGTTTTAGCTGATCACGGGGATCCTGGTACAGTGAAACACTGGGTCATATTTTATCACCCCACGCCTTTCTCCATACTTCAATCACTCGGTAGCTGTTTAACAAATTATTCCTCAAATGAAATAAGCAGAAATATTGACCCGTTATTTGCTTTCAAATGAAAAATCCTTTATAGTAAATATTGACCTATTATTTGTCACTTCTGTTGAGGCTCCAAATAGATCCTGAGCTGCTGCAGCTCATGGCCAGGGCATTTACTTCTCCTTTGATGACTGTTCTGCATTCCCTTCTGCATCCTGCGTGGCCTTCTCAGGCATATGTGCCACAAGCAGCAGTGACAAACATTTTGGTGACAAAATCAGGCCTTGCTGTCTCCAGACTGAAAAAACCCCAAACAAACAAACAAACAAACCCTACTTGTTAGTGTTTGTTTCTGAATAAACAGTGATCACCCCTGATCCACCTCTCTGACAGACACATCTTATTTACTGTCCTTGGTTTCACAAGCTGTGTGGCAATACCCACCTTGCTTTCTCTGTGCCACAGACCTGTCTAGAACTACCTCTTTGTGTGCTTTTTTTTTCTTTAATGCTTTTTAATCTAAAAATTATTTTCTAGAGCCCTTTTTGTAGCTTTACCAGTTGCATTGCCCTTCAGTGCACGTGTTTGCTGTAACTTTCCCCCCAAGAGTATCGTGTTTAAAGTCACAACCACTGTATTCCTGCCAATGTATTCCTCTTTACTTACAGGAAACCTATGAATGAGGTATGATACCATGAATGATACTATTAATCACTTTATTGCAAGTGCACCCAGGAATCCCATTCACAGTTAAGACCTTGTTACGCAAGTGCTATACGTATATAAAAAGTCTCCAGCTTCAAAGTGGTTACAAGCCTTTGTAAAAACCTCCTGAAGTTTCCTGAGAACTTGTTACTGTAAAAAGAAAAATTACATATTTCTTCTTGGAACAACACGCTTCTCAAACTTTTAGAAGAATGATTCATGTTTACTCTTATCTCCCTCCAGAGGAAAAAAGAAAATGAGTTTAGAAATATTTTCAGCCTTACTCCCCATCGGACAAATTCGAGGGAGCTGACCTGCAGTTCATTGCCATGTGCAGGAGCTCTGCCCGTGCACAGCATCCATCCACACCACAGCCCTTTCTCCAGTGAGTCAGTGGACCTCGCAGACCCAAAGCCTTGGGAATGACCCAACTTCAGCATCTTTCCTCTTCCTTCCCCTCGAGATTCCTTTGGTGCTCCCTAATGCCATATTATTTAGTTATAACTAAAATAAATTGTGGAGAGAATGCAACTCCTGTAGTCCTGGCACTGGAGAAAACCTTATTAACACTGAAATGCCCCAAAAATGGACTCTGTTGAGATGTCCCTTCAGTCCTGGTGACCCTGGACACTGTCCTGGAGCCATTGCTCCTACCAGGTCTTGGGGTCAAGGGGCCATTGTGGGTGCAGGGAGCCCCAGGACATTCTCACTGCCGGGAAGAGGATTGTTTTTTCTACAAGGACACAGTTTATTCCTGTCCCCAGGGGGGGTCCACGTTGCTCTCTCTGCTGGGAAGGCATGGGGAATTTACCCAAGAGGCTGAGGCGGCTTTGCCCTGCGCTCCCCCATCCTCCATCCCCTGCCCCATCCCCCCCTCAGCCACCTAACCACACCCCAGCCACCCCCTACCCCTATTTTGCATTCCCCCCATGCCCTGCCCTTAATGCCCCCGCCAACACCTGCCCCTAAAACCACCCCTATCCACACACACCCTTCATGATCCTCCACCCTAAACTTCTCCCCTCAGCCCCCTCCGCCATCCCCTGCCCCTATTTGTACTCCTACTACCCCCTGCCCCTAAGCATCCCCCCGCAACAGCCTCCTGTCTCTAAACCCATCCCTACCCACACACAGCTTCTGCCACTCCTACCCCTACCCACTCCCCCACCACCTGCCCCTAAACCTCCTCCCACAGGCCCCTCCATCCCCTGCCCCTAAGCCTCTCGCCCTGCTACCCCTTGCCTCTAAACCTGCCTCTATTCACACACATCCTCTGTCAACCCCTGCTCCTAAACCTCCCCCTCCAGTCACCCCTGCCCCATGCCCCCCCGAACCCCTGCCCCTAAACCTCTCCCCCTCAGCCTCCTCCACCATACTCTGACCCTATTTGAACTTCCCCAACCCTTGCCCCTAAATCCCTTCAGCCCTCTCTTGTTCCTAAACCTTCCCCCTCCAGACACCTCCTGCATCTATCCACTCCACTACCCCCTGCCTCTAAACCTCTCCTGCCAGCCCCCTCCACCATACCCTGCCCTATTCACATTTCCCCCACTCCTGTCCCCTAAACCCCCTTGGCCATTCCCTGCCCCTAAACCCATGTCCTGCAGCCACCTACTGCACCTACCCACCCTCCCATCCCTAAACCTCCCACCGTCCCTAAACCTTCCCCCATCCCCCAAATCCTCGCCCCGCAGGACCCCTGTCCCTATCCACACACACCCTCCCTCACCCCCTGCTCCCAAACCTTCCTGCCCGCCACCCCCACCCCCTAAACCTCTCCTTCCATCCTCCTCCACCATCCCCTGCCCTTATTCGCACTTCTCCCATTCCCTGCCCTTAAACACCTTCAGCCATCCCCTGCCCCTAAACCTCCACCCTGCAGCCCCCGACCCTAACCACACACACCCTCTGTCACCCTCTGCCCCATCCAACCTCCAACCCCCCGCCCCTAAACCTCTCCCCTCAGGACCCTCCACCGTCCTCTGCCTCTACTATTTGCACTTCCCCCACCCCTCGACCCCGAAACCCTCCACCATCCCCTGCTCCCGACCCCCCCCCCCGCAGCCACCCACTGCCCCTATGCACCACCCCGCCCCTAAACCTCCCCCCTTCCCCAAAACATCTCCCCTGCAGGACTGCCGCCCCTAAACCTGC
>JAYRBT010000082.1:4852042-4929521 GCA_036023395.1 Myiotriccus ornatus | reverse complement strand
GCCGTTCAGCTTTTTTTTTTTTTTTTTTTCCCCTCCACGTTTCTTTATTTTTTTTTTTTTTAATTATTAAAAGAAAAAAAAACAAAAACAAAACAACAACAACAAAAAATCCAAACCGCAACAAAACCTCCCTTTCCCGCCCTCCCCTCTTCCCCCACCCCCTTATTTTGTGTTTGTTGTTTTTTTTTTTTCCCGCCTGCCCATCCCGCACATGGCACCTCCCGCCGCGCCCCCGCTCCCGCCGCCCCGCGCAGCCCGCGATGCCGCGGCCCCCCGCCGCCTCCTCCTCCTCCTCCTTCTCCTCCTCCTCCTCCTCCGGCCCCGCACCGCCGCCCCGCAGCCCCTCCGCCGGCCCTTGCCTGCCGCTCCGCAGCCGCCCGGGATGCGGGGTCGGTACCACCGCGCACGGTGCCGGTCCCGGTTCCCCGCTCGCTGCCGGCGCGGGGAGCGCGCGTGGGTTTCGCGGGGGATGGGGGAAATCGGGGGTGTGGAATGCGCGGGTGTGTGCGGGAACAGAAAGGGGGGGAGGGGGGGGGGAGAGACCAAATCCTGCGCGTGCATTGCGCGGGAACCCGCGGCGTGGGGGGGTTGGGTTCGGGGGGGGGTGTTGGGGGGGGCGTGTGCGTGTGTGCGCTCGCCCCTCGCTGCTGGGGGAGCCGGAGGGGCTGGGTTGGGAGGAGGAGGAGGAGGAGGAGGGGGAAGGGGAAGAGGAGGAGGAGGAGGAGGGGGAGTCGGTGTGTGGTGCACGCCGAGCTCCCAGCACAAAAGCCCAGGGAAAGAAACTCTTGGAAAGCTGGGAGCGAACGGTGGGGCCGGGCAGGAGCAGGTCGAACCGTCCCCTGGCTGTTCGTCTCCACTGGATACACTTTACGACTGCGAAGGAATTAAATCCGATTTTCTCTCTCTTTTTCTTTTTTTTTTTTCTTTCCCTACCCCCAGGATTTTTTTCTTCTTTTTTTCTTTTTGAGAGCGAGAGGGAGGGCAGAGTCGCGCTTCTCCCCCCTCTTTTCACGCGCTCGATCTTTTTATTTTTATTTTTGTTTCCCTTGGGGATAGAGGTGCACGCGAGGAAGAAAAAAAAAAGTAAAGGACTATGTTTGCTTCGTGGCTGACTTTCGCCGTGCTCTGGGGAACTTTCTGTGCAGGTAAGAGCCTTTCGGCGTGTTTACCTCCCTCTCGGGCTCTCGGTCGCGTCTCCAAATGCAGAATTGAATGGGCCGTGCGGTTATTTGCAGCCACCATCTACAGCAGAGCAGAGCACCCGAGCTGGGGAATCCCCCCACCGCTACCATCGGCTTAATTTCCTTTATTATTTTTATTTTTATTTTGCTTTCCATCCCCTCGCCCTCCCTCTCCGTTTTCTCCGTGCTCGCAGGACGAGCCTTCCCGTGCTGCTTTTTGTTCCCTCCAGGCAGCCTGTGGGAATTCATGGCAATGTAAACACGGCGCGATCTCGAGGAAACTTTGTAAAAATGGGCATTTACTTCTGGGCGGGGGCGTAGGGGTGAGGGGGTGGGAGAAGCCGAGGAGGTTGTGTAGGTGTAGAAGTTCGGAGCAGCGGGAGAAGACCTGGGGATCGCTCCGGAATGGTGCGGGGTCTCTCAGGTAGTGGCCATGTGTGCGCCCCGCTCCTGCCGGGCTGCAGTTGTGTAACCCGAGGGGGGTGTGGGGGCCCCCCCTCCACCCCTCGGGCACCCCTCGGTTCCCCATCAGCCCCACGGGACGCCGCGGTCTCGCAGGGGTTAGCACGGAACGAGCCTTTTGGGGCTGGCTGGCGCCGCGGGGAGCTGGGAGAAAGTTGGGAAAAAGGGGATGTGCGGGGCAGGAGGTGCCTGGGGGAGCATCCCTCGGGAGGAGGTTTCTGAGGCGGAGGAGGGTGTTTGTTTTGTATGTTCTTCATCCCGTTTATGTTACGGACCTGGGCTGGTCCCCAAACTTCACCTCCAACCTGCGGGGTGCGCGTTGTGCCGAGGGACGCGGGTGGAAGTTCGCCCAAAGCCCGGGCACGGCCGGGGGAGCAGGAGGGGGCACTCGGGGCAGCGCTTCGGGAGGCGGGGAGGGGTCTCCATGGGGTGCTCCATCCCGCAGCCCGCGGGGGAGGAGGGAGGGAGGGGAAGGGATCAGAGCTCCTGTGCTCCCCCCTGGACTGAAAACGCGGGCACGCTGGAAATCCCCGCGCTCCCTTCTTGCCCTCGTTGTTTTTATTTTTAATTCTGTTATTATTATTTTATCTATTCCTTTTATCATCGCTGCATGTCCCTCAGGGCGAACAGGGGCGGCAGCAGTTTTGCCCCCTCCCTTGCCTGGTCACCACGACCCCCCCGGGGCTGAGCTCGCAGCCCCCTGCTCCGGCGCTGGGCAGTGACTTGTTACGTTCCCTCCATCTCCCATCCCGGGGCTGGAGGGACACGAGAGGGTGACGGGGACGAGGGAAGGGGGCTGTTTTCGTCCGGGGGTTCCCGGGGGCAGGGTGCGGGAGGTAGCGATGCTGCAGCCGTGCTCCGCTCCGCGATGGGCAGCCGGGGAGTTCCCGGCGGCTTTTTGCCATCGCGGCTTCCTTGTATCGCGAAGCGGGTGGGGGGAGGGAGGGGGAGGTGGTGGTTTCCCCGTGTGTGCGTGTCCGTGTCCCCCGCCCCGGGGAAGGCGCTGCCCGGCGGGGCCGGGGCCGGGGTGCGGAGCGGGAGGAGCGGGCGCGGAGCCGGCCCCGGGGCGCTCCTGCAGCCGGGGCTTCCTTTGTTCCGAGTGCCCATTAAATATGCGCTGCCACCGCCTGCCTCTGCCATTACTGACAGTGCCAGCGCTTCATTATTTTATTTTTTTTTTAAGTCACACCGAAAGTGTGTGTGTGTGAGTGGCAATAAAAAGGGAGCGGGCAATAAAAATTTAAAAAAAAAAAAAATTAATGTGTTGGTGAGCAAAGCCTGCTCGGGGTTTTTTATCTGATCGCTGGGACACTTGTACGCAGCTTTGTTTCCATGTGTTGTTAAGGGGGTTGTGCGGGTTTGTATTTACATAGCAGTGCCGAGGAGAGCAGGTATTTTGGAAGGAGCAGGCAAGGGGGTGTGTGTGTGTGCCAGCAACATTCGTGGTGCTCGGCGTTGCTCTCATCACAACAGCTCTTCTGGCTGGAAAATTCTATTATGTGTATACAAGAGATTTATGGTCATTGTATTTTCTTTCCATATATCTTGGAATCCTTTTATCTCGGGTGATTCAATAAAAGGAGATGGCTTCCGGATATTTTGGTTTTGTTTTGGGTATGGCGTTGGGTTTTTGTTTGGCTTGGGTTTGGTTTTTAACCTGATCCTATGGCTCTGTGCATATAGTGGTTGAAATCTAAGTTGAGGGAAAAAAAGCAATTGCTGTTAGAAAAATGAACCCTGAAAGCTTCTTAAATGTATCATGTTATGAAAAGGATAATCTGACAGGGCATACCTATGCTGACTTTTTCTCCCCCTGAAAATACAATAAAGAAACGCCAGAAAATGAATATAATTCTGTTTATTTGGAAAGGTCCTCTTGAATCATTAAATCAGTGCATTAGCAATTCTGTAAATCCCTCTCTCTCTTTTAAAGCCTTTCTGTCTTTCTTGTGATATTTATGAGTATCTATAAACGTGATCTTCATTGTCCAGTTTTAACTAAAGCTATTCAGTCAAAAAAAAAAAAAAAAAAAAAAAAGAAGGAAACAAGCTCAGATACCCAAAGTTGGAATGTGCTACTGGGATTCAGAGCACTGGGCTTTGCTTGAAGTATGTCTTTTGTGTGTGTACATGTTAGGGCTGTGCGAAAGTGGTGGGCTTTTCAAAAATCGCTTGACCTCCATTGTTGATGCTTCTCATCGCTACCTTGGCTGGTTGTAACAAAGCAAGCATGGGCTGCTGTTCTTTAAAAAAAAAAAATCTGTTATGCCTTTTTATTTTTTTGAGTACTGAGGATTCATTGAGGAAAACATTATGTTCATTTTTAGCCTTTTGTTTGCAAATTCTCTGCAGCCCAAATGTTCAGAAATCATGTTTTAATCGATGAGCTTGGGAAAATACAGAAGGTGTAAAAGGAGTTGTCTTGCAGAATGCATTGCTAACATGTTTTCCAAGCCCTTACATTACTTTTATTTTGGTGCAAGTTTAAGTAATGCCATACAGCAGTGAATTGTGCTGCAAATGGATCTGGTCTCCTCTTTCACTGTCTTCTATTTATCCTCTTGTTCTTGAGAAAGGGAATAAAACTGGCTTCATTAGCCTGCTAATTAAACACAATGAAGTGCGTGGCCCAAGGTTAATGGCAATGGCCTTTAAAAACACAAAACTCTTGAACAGGTGTTTGGGATATATATTTTTTTAATAGGCCATCAAATCTAGATAATTATACCACTGCGATAACCATTGTCAGAGTTCTGTGGAGAAGAAAATTCTGTGTTTGAGATGCCAGTGAGCAGTGTATTATTTTTAGTGGCATTATTTATAAACACCTCTCCAGGTCCTGCACAGCCTGTGGTTTAACTCCCCCCTTTTCCCCGCTCTCCGTTTCAAAGGATCTTCTTCATCTTTTTTTTTTTTTTTTTTTTTTCTTTCCCCTGGATCAGGCAGGGTTAAAAATTCTGTATCCCTGCACCACTGTGAGGGTCTAACCTGAGCCTGGGGAGTTAACTCAAGTATTTACACACTGAAATTTCTGCCATTTCTTGTGCCTTTGAGCAGCCCATGCAGGCTGCGAGGCTCCTGCTCGCTCGATGCGATAGGCAGAAGCAGCCAATTAAAGCGGAGGGCTCGCACTGCCCGCGTTCGAGCTGTCACCAGCCTGCTGTCCACTCTGCTCTCCATCAGCTAAAACACGCTTGTCAGGTTTTTTTGTGCTTTGCATGATGCAACAGTTGTGGACCTCCCCTGCTGACACTGAATAGATGTTAGACAAGAAAGAGATGGGCCAGCCTCACTCTTCCCCCCCCCTTCTTTTTTTGTTGTTGTGTGGTTTTGTTTTGTTTGTTTGTTGCTTGTTTGTTCTGTTTTGTTTTTGTTCTTTCTCTCCTGCCATTTTCCCCCATCCCCATGCACACACTCCTTGCTTTGCGGATCACCCCAGAAGGGTTTCCTGGCTTTTTCCAGTTCTGGAAAGCAGGACAAGTGCACGGGTTGAGACAGAAGAGAAGTTCCAAGAGGCACATCTTTTGGAACTTGTGTAATGGGATGATGGGGCCAGCTCAGGAACCGCACTGCTGTGGTTTGCATCATTCCTGTCCATGGGGTGGGGTCACTCTGCAGAAGTGCTGCAGGTGTAAAAGGAACCAAGGGATGTATATTTATCAAGAGCAAAGGAGGTGAGTGACAAGAGAGGGTTTGAGGTTGGGCACCTGTCAAAGGTGCGCTTGTGTGCTCTGCCCACATGGTGCCTGTTCCTAGAAAGCTGGGACACCTTTAAAATTAAATAAGTAGAAGTCAAAGTTACTTAATGTTTGGGACCTCATAGTGTAAGGTGCTTTGGGTGTCATGTTTCACGGCCTGCTTTTAGAAGCATTTCTAAAATTCAGTGTTAAGAGTAGCTGACTTGGTGGAGCTGGAATAGAATAGCCAGACTTAAATGGGATTTTAGGAACACTGTATCTTTGAAGCCCCATAAAATGTAACAACTTTTTACCAAACACACCCAGGACAGTAGTCTAAAAGTTGTGAAAGTGACTTGATAACCCCTTGCTTCTGGTTGTGCATGGCCAAGGCAAGGTAAGACCCTGGATGCCCCTTCTCCGGGGAGTACCACACCCAGTGCCGGCCATGGCCCCTCCTTATGGGGCCTCCTGTCCGTTTCCTGGAAATCTGTGTCTCCAGCCCTGTCAGCTAGCTCTGGAAAAGTGTTCCTGTTCTTTGGGAAGGGTGAAAGTAGGGGAGAGAAACTGTTAGAGTTCAGTGGTGACCTAGACCCAAGAGAAAGCCCTCGTGGGCTCTTACCCTCAGCTTTGGCAACTGGGGAACTGCTTATGTGCTGCGAAAGTCTCATAAAGGCAACTTGGGTTGGTCAATATCTGCTGGAGAGTTGGCTTTCTCTTGCTGCTGGACTGGAGGAGTGGTGTCAAAAAGGTATATGGCAGCTTTTTCCAGGTTCCTCAGGCAGCTGTGGGCAGGGATGCAGGCAGCGAGGTGCTGTGCCTTGGCAGTACTGCAGCACCCGGGCTCCAGCACTCTCCCTGTAACAAAACGTTGTGGGAAGTTGGGAAATGGGAACTGCAGAGTGTAATCTCTGCTTTAAAGAGGTGTTGTCTTTCTCTTTTATCCCTCCTTGGCCTTTGATTTTAAAACTAGCAGGGGAGTGTGATTTTCCTGCCTGGCCAATAGCACTGCCTGGATCTGAATTATTCAGTGTAGCACTTGGCATTCTGCACCCTGTTCCCACTTAAGCTCTTTTTCGCCTGTTCCTTCATGTGGAGATTTTCACATCAGTGAAATTGGATGTGTTTAAGAGAGGTGTTTGTGGCCGCAGTGTTCACCAGTATAAGCTCTACTCTTCCCCCTGCCTTTCCCCTCCATTAACCATTGAGGATCAACTAATGTCTAATCTCTTCACTTCATTATTACTTCATTCTGAAATAATTTTGTATCTCATTAGTCATTTGTTCCTTTAAGGTATATTGGAAAAATATACATCACTCCCCCCCCAGTCTCCCTTGTAAGTTTTCTTGGAGCCACTGTAGTCAGAGGGGCAGACAAGCAAATTAAAGATGAAACACTCTGCCTGCGTTCTGCAGACCCAGCACATTTTATGCTTAGATTTGTATATAACTGTTGGTCTTTTTCACCAATTTCATGTTCTTTTCTCTCTGTCATCTTCCTCCTTTACTACAGCATGGCTTCAGTTCAAATGTAGAGAGCAGCAATTGTCAGTGTACACTGTAAAATAATAATAATATGCTTCCCCCTAGCACACAAGTGCCTCTTATTTTGCCAGTATTTGAGTCTCACTCTGATTAGGTTATTGCATGTGGCATTGGTCCATCATGTTACTTAAGAAAAAAATCTGTTACTGGTGTCTAGGTGCCTCGGAAAAATACGACTCCTTCTTTTGCAAAGTGTTGTTTGTGTTGAGAGAAGGTCCCTGCCCCAAAACCACTGAGCACAGGGACCAACTGTGAGAAAGTGATACTGTCTGCAAGGGCTGGCTGCTGCATAATCGTGAAGTGGCTCACCCAAGGTCACACCAATATTTTGTACCTATACTATTAAAATAATCCACGTGAGGAAGTCTTTCTGTGTGGGGTAAAGTCAGACTTTAATCTGGTAGTGCGCTCTGTCCACCTTATGTGGTTTTTAATTTCTTTTCTTTGGGTGACTGTGCTGGAGGTGGTTGGTGTGTTTCTGTTCTTGGGAAGATCCTTTTCTCTTGGGCTGGGGTGCTCTCAAGCAGGGACTGGCCCATGCACACAGGTGTGTATAAAGGAACACAGAGGAAGGAGCATCCTGTTTGTGCCTGGCTGGAGGAAGATGCGAATGACCTGGTTCTCATTAATAATTCCGCAATTTCCAGCTTGGTGTGTCGTTTCACTGCAGATTCAGTTTCGGACCTTAGGGGAGCTCTGCAGGCAGGAAGCTGCTGGGAGGAGGGCAGGGGCCTGGATGCAGGACAAGAAGCAGCCTGGACCTAAACCACTGTTTTTTGCCTCACTGATGGGTTTGGGAAGCAGGGGTGTATTAAAAAGCTGAAATGAGCCTTTGAAAATGTTTACACAGGAGCTGTTAGAAGTAAAACTTGTATCTGTGGATGTTTCATCCTATTCCTATAGTGCATAATTTATGAGTTGCAATAAAAGTTTACAAGGTATTCCCTGGCGGGAGTGACGTCTCTGAGATCTTGCAAGTCAGTGGCAGGGCAAGGGCATTACTCCTCATCCTCTTCAGTCCATGACTGGTGCTCTGACCACCACGTTATCCTATTTTTGTCCACCTTGAATTAAATTTGCTGGGAAAAATAGAATGTTCTGGTAGTTTTATTAAGCCAGAGGTGTCATTTTGTTTTCTTTCTCCTGTCTCAGTCTCACAGTTACAAATCCGTACAGAAGCGCCTCTTCTTGAAATAAAGAGAATAAAGCATGTTCATGAAAAGATGCAATGCTTTACAGTCTGAGGGACATTAATTTTCATCGAAGTGGATACACATGCAAATTTAGATGTGGGTTTTGAACTGGGCTCTTTATGTCTGATATGTACCCTCATGTAACAATGGAAGAAGAAAAAGGTGCTCGTGGGAGCAGAGAGGGCGAGTTAATCCTCCTCCAGTAAAGCTGGAAATGGAATGTATTGCTGTCAGTTTTATAGAGAAATAAACAAAAACTGGAAGAAATGAGTGTGTCTCTGGTGATTTTTTGACCAACCCAAAATTCAAGACCTGTACTGAATGAGTCCCAAACCACAGTGGCAAAGGTTGTAATTTTAAAAATTCCGTAGTAGCTGACACTGTAGTGTCTTAGGTGCTGTGACTGCCTCTGCCTTTTTTTAATTTTTTTTTTTAAATTATTATTATTTTAAAGCTTTTTCCCATTATAGAACTTGCTTTCTAACTGGTAGCAGAATTTTAAAACTTCTGTGTGGTGCCAGTAGTGCTAATGTAATGCTTCTTCCTAGTTTATTGCTCCAAGGTGTGAGATGATAAGCCTTTGAGTGGATGAGAGGGATAAAGTTAGCTCCATTTATGCCTGATCTATCAAATGGTCAGTCTAGGTGGCTAACCCTTCTTTCCTCTGACATTAGCTATTTAAAAATGCCTCATTGTAATGTGTGAAACTCTTAAAATTTGGCTTTTAGGAATATTTTGCTTATACATAATTTACCTCTGCAGACGGTTTTGAATTCCTGGGGAGGGAGGAATGCAACCAATGGTCTGTAGTGGAGAAATGTTCAATCAAACCCTTGTCTCCTTTTAGTTACTTTTTAAAAGCATTTCAGAAAATGAGACTAATTCAGGCTTTTTAAGCCCTTTTAGTGCTGCTTTCACGTTTTGCAGTCTCTGGATCGCTTCTGAGGGCTGGTGGCTGTTGCTACAGTTTGGATGAGCTGTCTGCAAACTCCCTCTCTGGTTGCTCTGTTTGCCATCGATACTTTCTTTCTCTTGGAAAGGAGGGCATTTAAGCTTTGCAGAGTTGACGTTCAGGCCTTTTTCTGAGGCAGCAAGCTGAGCTTTTCAGTATGAAAGCTGTGAGGAGACAGTGGTACCGGTCTTGGAAGAGCCCACGAGCTTTGTAGGCGCTCAGGTGCCAGTAGGCATTGGCTTTGCTTCAGGCCTGTACATTTCCACACGGATTTACAGGAGTCCCTGTTCTCAGCAGAGGGAAACTACAGTTGACTTGAGGTGCAGCTGCTCAGCAAAGTGCAGATTTGTGGTTATGCTGGTGGTAGCCCTGTCCTGGCAGGTTCACTTCTGGGATGACCAAGCCTTGGCAATGCAACCCACAGGCACGTGGGCCACTTGTTTCTCCGAGTCTTTATGTTTTCTCTGCTCAGTATGGCAACTGAAACACAGTGGGATTTGTATTGCCACTGTAGTTCCTGAGAGTAATGAATGGGTTAAGAATGCTAATTCCCCTGTATATGTGCAGGCTGAGAAAATTCAGTTGTCCTTGGGTTTTTGTGGAGGGAGTATCCATTTACAGCCCAGCGGTGGCTATTGGGCAGCTCTTGGGTGCTCAACAGTTTGAACTCATAATCCTTTGCTTTCATGTGCACCCACAGCTTATCAGGCACTTTTTTCTTTCTATGGGAGAGTCTCTGTTAAAGCACATTCTTACATCTGGAGTAAGACATTTTCCCGAATACCTGTTGCAGTTGTGCTGGAAAACACTCACCTGCTCAGCTCCTAAAAAATGAGTTTGGGTGGTGGCAATAGGCACTGGTGCTCACACACCTGGAGCAGGTTCCAGCTGTGAAATTTCTGTTTCCATAAGGAGCCTGGGATGCATAAAAGCTTAGCACAGCCTGATTGAGAAGAGCAGGATGGTGCATTTGGTGCTTGGTGCCGCCTTACTGGGTTGTCAGCTCTGTCTGCCAGTGCCCATGGTGTGGAGTTGTTGAGTGCCCAGATCTGGTGTGGACCTCTGGTGGGGATGCTCTCATGGGGTATGTCCTGCCACTGAGCTGACTCATCCATGCTCCTTGGCTTCCTTTAAAACATTTCAAAGACAAATGCCCTTAAAAAGAAAATCAAAGCTCCAAAACAACCACTTTCCCCCTAAAAAAACCCCAACCAAACACAGAAAACAAACAAACAAACAAACAAACAAAAAAAAACCCAGCAACACAACACTCATGGCAATGAACATCTTTATCTGATTGCTGTTGTTTTTCTGCCTCACTTAAACATACTTTAGTCCCTTCCTCAGGCTCCTGGAACACCTTAAAGTGAAAGTATGAAGCAAGGGCCTATAGATCAGCATGCTCAGTTATAGTAAGAAATTCCTGTGTAGATTTTAATCACCTTTTAGAGTGTTTGAAGCAACACAGTGGCCCTCCGGTCCCAATTTCCAGGCTTCTTCATGCATGTGATAAAGACAGGCAGCTCCTGATGGAGCCTTCAAAGAGCACAGTTGCTGTCACTGGCCATTTCCTCTTGTGGGTGCAGCTTGGTGGCACAAAGCCTGAATTTTGAGGGATGCAAAAAGAAAAAAGGAAAGGAAAAAAAAAATAAAAATCAACCCACTGAATGTACTGTCCCCAGGGCTGTTGTCTCCTGATGCCCTGACACCGTGCCTGTTCACATCATCTGGAGTTTGGCCGGATGTGCCCGTTCCTGGCGAGCATTTTAACGTGTATATTATACCTTAGATAACCATGGAAGTCTTTTGCAGCTAATTTTTATTGCTGTAGATAATTTTCTGTAGATACATAGTTTCTGCTGTCATCTAATGGGACAGAGTAAGCGCTGCTAAAAGCAAACATGAGAAACCTGGGGTTTTTTATTGGTAATAGAATTTCCTTTCCCGTGCAGTCCCGTGCAGATCGGCTATTTATTATGTAACAGCTAAAAGAAGCCCTTCCAAGGTAACTGTAACCCTCAGAGGTAAATGAGATCACTCCTATACCCTGTTAGGTAAGTGAGATGCAAGTGTATGTGGCTGGGTAACTGTGTCTGTAGGCTCCTTCTCAGTGAATTGCTGATGAAAGAAGAAACCCTGAGCGAGGGACGCGCCGTTCCCGCAGCCTGTGCTCCGCAATCGCCCCGCTGACGTCCCCGATGCTTTCTGAGCACGGAAATGATTTTGAAACAGCTAACGTGCAAAACTTTGAAGTGAAGGGCTACGGCAAAATAAAGTTGACTAAAAATAGGTCTGAGTATGGAAGTCAGGCGAAAACTCGGAGCCGGGAGTGGGGGAGCTGGGGGTCGTTTTACAGGCATTGTTGATAGAGTTTCAGGGTCCCGAGCAGGGAAGATGAATGTCTTTCTGTTATAGTAACAGCTGCTCTCTGTCCATCGGGATCCAGTGTTTGCCGATCCAACTCATAATAATTAAACAAAAGGGTTATTTCATAGCAGCCTTGGTGGAGGATTTATGCTGGAATTTTATCTCTCTCCGTTTAGGCTTCTCTCCGTCTATTAAAGAAAAATATAAAGTTAACCTCTCACCTGGACTGGGGCTCACCTCTCATCAGATCCATTACAACTGGGAGGAAGCCATCTGTTGACTGGGCATTCAGAGCTATATTAATAAAAAAATCAAATCAAATCATTAAGTTTCTCTAATGCAGTTGTTCTTTGTGAGCTTTTCAGGGTTCTTGTGTCCTGAATCCCTGAGCAGTTGGGTAATTCTGGGGCAGGGTTGTTAGTAGCTCCTTAGTATGGCCATGCTATGCAATGTCCAGATTTCTTTCCTTATTTCCTTTTAATTTTTAGTGATTTCCACCCCTCTCCCCATTTTGAGAGCTAGCAAGTCTCTTGTGTGAGAAAGCAAGTGGCCCCAAAGGAGTCTCAGATGGAAACTGTAGCAGCATTTTGGGAATGGATCTACATTGTGGGGCTTTATTCCGATGTAGTTAACTCTGCAAGAAGCCCTGATGTGGGTCAGTCTTGGAGGCAGAGAGGTCCAGAGCAGGACAAACCTTCATTGCTTAGTACCCTCTCATGTATTCAGACACAACTTTTAAGAGAATTTGGGGTTACATTCACCTCTTCGCAAATCTCTCTTACCATTTTCTCTCATTTCCCTCTGCTCCTGTGGAGGTTTTCCAGAAGATTTCACCTGGAAATAAGCTGGTTTTTAGTTTCTCTTCATAAGAGTGGCACAGCATTTTTTAAAAATACACCGAAGCCACCATTTCTTCAAGATCACAGGCTCGAATTTATCCAGTGCTGAAGCACCACAACAGCTACCTGAAGCTCAGGGCACCCAATGCAGGATCCTTTTCCAGGTCTCAGTGGAATCCATGCCTCCATGTAGCTGCCTTTTGAACCCTGTCTGTTAATTTAATGCCATTTACCCATCTCCAAAGGCGAGTAGGCCCAGTTGGGTGGTAAGGTTAAAACCTGAGCTGTGCTGTGTTTATATTAATAATTTCCACTGGTGAAATATGGATCTGAGACTTTCCTCGTTCATTTAAACCTCATAGTTAATAGGCAATAGTGGAAATGTACCATGTACATGATTATTGCAGTGACCTGATTTCACATGCACTTCTGATCTGACTTCTGCTAAAAAAAAAAAAAAAGGAAAAAAAAGGAAAAAAATAAAGAATTATATATAAAATTGATTTTGGGAGCCCTGGGAAGGAGAAGGAAACCATTTATTTCAACCCCCAAATTCCTCTGAGCTGTAGAAACATTGTCAAAGTAATTGTAGCCTTTTCAATTTTTTTTTCTGTGTAGATTTCTTTCTGTGTAGTCTTGGAGAAACTGTGCTCTGTTGATGGATGTCACTGTTTTTTTACTTGTGACAAATATCTCCCAAGGTATTGTTTGAGTGATGTAAAATTGGTTCATGTGTAAAATTCTAGCTTTTCATGAATACTTTATCATTAATATGTGTTTGCCAGGTTCTTCTGAATTAAGGTGTTATACCTTTAGTGGTTTGCTGCGGGATATCATCTTAATCATTTTTGCTGTAATTTAATCATCTTAATTAAAACTGCATTGAATTGTGGAAAGTAATTTGGGTCTGGAGAGCAGTGGGTTTTGTATTTGGTTTTTTTTGTTTTGTCTCGTTAGAAGATGGTAATGGTCTTGGCAAGGTTCTGCTAAAAATTAGCACAGTGTACAAAAACTCATGTTGCCAAGTTAGTACAGTATTTCTCCAGCTAATTGTGGCCTTGAAGGGTACAATATAAAAGGTCATCTTTGTTAGTGAACTGCAGGCTTCTCCTGCGAGACAGAAATCCATGTCCTTATCAAGGATGAAATCTTGGCTCCTTGGTTACACAATTGAGCTTTTCTATAATTTGGACATCATTAGGCTCTTTATTAAAGCAGTGGAAGACTCTAATCAATCTTGGTGCTTTGCTTTCTTAAATGTACTTCTGTATCCAAAATTGTGTTATGGCTTCCTTTTCTTTCCCTGCTCTATGAAATCCATGAAGGAGAAGGGTCTGAAAATGAGATGGGATGAAAAGTTGTTGGTTTCCTCTTTTTGGGGTGTTCTTTGCCCAGAAGGTTCCTGTTTGTGACAGTGATTATGAGAGCTGGGAAGTTCAAACTCCTCATTGTCTTGTGGTGAGAAGCAGAATTGTGGGGGAAAGAAAAAGGTTTATATTGTGCTTTTATCCCCTTTTTGTGTTCTGGGATTTGTTTTCATTGGGATGTTGGCACTCCCAGGATTGTATTTTTGTGGCTCTGACTTATGCATTGTAAAACATAGCCAACGCTTGCCATTTCTTTGTTTGATTGCTGTCCCTTTTACCAGCAGATATTTTTCTAGTTGGATAGATAAATAGATCTTCCTTAGTTACTGGCAGTTAGATCTGATTTTGCACAGCTATAAAAGTTAGATTTGTGCTTTAGCAGAGCTTCCTTCTCAAGGTTTTGGGTGGTTTTCCATCACCTATATTTGGGTGGATGATGTGCTGGGAGTGCCTGTGTCCTTGAGACACTCACCAGCACTAGAAACACTTGCAGAGGCAGGAACAGCAGTATGGAATCATCACTCTAAAGGATTGTCTTCTGTAATGTCCCTGCCAGCTTCACTTTCATGCATCTTGAAGATGATAATGTGAGAGTACCAGCCTGGTGGGATGTGAAAGTGCTGTTACTTGCATGCACAGATGCAGAGAGATCTGCTCTATGGGAGCAGTGCTTGGACCCTTGGTGATGTCTGGGGAAGTCAAAGTCTGTGGTCCCTGACCCCTAGAGACAGTGGATGGTATGTGGAGCTCTAGATCATTTCAGCACTCCCATGCAGGGAGGTAGAGACCTACAATTGTCATTATTTTAATAATAAATAGCTTCACCTCAAGCAAAGATGCTGTGACAAACACTGCCTAGTTTTGCAGTCGGTTGGTGCATGTGCTGTGGCTCTGCTCAGATAACATATTATGCCTTTAAAAACAAGTGAAAACTGGAAAAGAGACTCTGTTGTGCTTGAAGATGGAGAATGCTCTATCCAGGAACTTCTGGTATCCAGCAACTTTCTTTTCCGGAGTCCTGCTTTTCCCTGAATCTGCATACCAAGGGCTGCCAATCTCTCGCTGGTGCCACCACTTGCAGCTCCTCGCTGCGTGGTGCACGCTGAGGTGCTCAGTGGCATTTGAAATGGTTTGAGCACCACCTCATTTACAACCCCCCGGCTGGTGCTTCCCCACTTTCTGCCTAATGGGTACATGTGCTCTTCAGGAGCTCTCCCCTGGATTCACTGGTTCATGGAAAAATTTGCTCCCTGAGCAATTAGGAGAACTGAACATTTCTTCTCTGAGGGGCTGAGCTTTCTTGGGCTGCGAGTTTTTAGTGAAAGCTTTAGGTTATCATCTCGTTACTGTTCCTTACTGTGTGGCATCCTGTTGGTCTAAGGTAGTTTAACTGTCTCCAGCCTGAATTGAGTGCTGCTTTCAGTATTTATAAACTCTACGACTGTTAAAACAAACCAAACCTCCAGTTGCAGCAATGGCAGCGGGGTTGAAGACAAGGAGTTGTCTCTAAGGAATGTAGTCTATTATAGGTTGGGTATAAATCAACCTCTGACTTGTGGGTGTTGGGAGGAAGATTTCCTTGGGGATAGTAATCCAGAATCAGCCTCCTATAAATCTGCTTGGATCTTCTCCTGAAGTGTGTGGAGGTACTGGAGAGCTGATTATGGATGTAGAGCATGGACTGGGGAGTGTGAATTACTACTGCTCCTTCCCTTCCATCACCATGCTGGACAGACAGGCCCAAGAAGCAGATTGTTTCCAGTGTGTTAGAAGTGATGAGTTCATTGTCCTGTTCTCTCCCTCCCAGTGAAACCTTCAGACTTGGCTTTGAATATAGGGAGTTGAAGGCAGAGAGCAGCAAATGTGATGGGGTTGGTTTTTTTTGTTTTCTGGGGTTTCAGGTGCAAGAATGCACCTTGATCACGTTTTTGTGCTTTTCTATATTTCTTTTTCCATTCCTTGAAGGCTGGAAAATATTTTTCTTTAGATGAAAAGTGATGTTTTACATCTTCTAAATGTCCCTGAGGGATGAGTGTGGGACAGCAAAAATCCAGCTCTTCACTTGGTAGCAAGAAATCCTGGGAAGGAAGAACAGGGCAGGAACTGATGCCACTGTATCTGCAGGGACAGGTTGGCTCTCACCAGCTGGACAGTGGCAGCGTTAGTCATTGCTCACTTTCTTCGAACAAAGAGTGTTTTTGTCTTTTTCTGGTACCACTCTGTTGCTATTGGCTCTCTTAGTGCTGCAGGTTAAGGTACTGCTCGAAGGATGGGTTATGAGAGAGTTCTGGTCCTTTGGGGGCTTTCCATGAAGAGCAGAATGTGGTTGATGTCCCTGAGCAACTTGTGGCTGGTGAACTGTTCCCAGGAAAGGTAAATTTTATAGAGCACTCCTGTGTCAGCTCTAAAATGTCATCCCTACCCTGTGCTAGAACACCACCAGTGATTAGGGCAGCTTTGTTCACTTCAGTCGCCTGGTGGGTTCGTTGGCCCCCAGATCCACGAGGCTGCAGGATCAGGTACCTCCTGTAAGATGCTGGACTTGGCCCTGCCTCATGTTGGTTACCTCCTCTTCATCCCTGTGTCCTTCCTGGTTTGCACAGTGTCCAAACGTGATGTTTACAGGAGGTTTCTCTTAATGGGAAACATGGACAGTAGCGAGTGGTGTATGGGCTTGGTTTATGGGTTTTTGTTAATCTTTTTTTTTTTTTTTTTGATTGTGCTCTCTCCACCTTTCTTTCTCTTTACAAGAAATTGTCTTTTCTGGCTTCAGTAAATGTTTCCTCATTTATCAGAAGAAAAGCAGCTGAGACTGGTGGATTTTTTTGTTTGTGTGTGTGCGTGCAGGGATTTTGCCAGGGTGTTTTTATGGGCGCCGCTGCTGAGAGCTTGTCAGCAGTGCTGGGCAGGAAATCCAGGCTCCAGTATAGATTAGATATCTTTGCAGATTTTTATCTCCAGTTTGCCAGGCAGGGTGGCTTGAACTCGGTGTTCGTAGTTCAGTAGAGGAGAGGGCTGTAACCACCACTCACGTGCCAAACAACCTGCCATTCTGCCTGCCAGGAGAGGAGAGGGGTGATGGGGGCTGTGGAAAGGGACCCTCCTGCAGCATCTCCACCACTGGGGAGGTCGTCCTGCTGTGATGGTCCTATTGATCAATCTGTGTTTGCAATGAACTCTTCCCCTCCCCAGGTGTTTGTTGCTCCTCACAGCTGGGGGAGCCTAACTGGAACTCAAGAAACCTGTCCCTGCCCTTTTCCCCATCGAGTATACAATCCTCTCCGTTGCCCAGAGACATTGTTGTTGATTCTCCATCCCTGGAAGTGTTCAAGGCCAGGTTGGAAGGGACTTGGAGCAACCTGATCTAGTGGAAAGCATCCCTGCCTGGGGTGGGGGTGGGGGGTTAAAACCAGATGACCTATAAGGTCCCTTCCAACCTAAACCATTTGAGGATTCTCTGACTCACTTGTTGGAGTCCCAAGGACAATTTGCCATTAGTCATTAGTCCTTAAAATCGTCCCTGATAAGGGGTCTTATTTTATCTGTCTCCCAAGTGGCTGTTTGGGGGTGGATGCTTGCAATGCTTTAATTCCTGCTCCTTTTCTCCCAACGGCCCTGGAGGGGAGTCAAACCAAACCCTCTGGCTGGAGCATCCCCTGCCCCAGGCTCAGCTCCTGTTCCCAGCATGACCACGCTTGCCACATTTCTGTGCAAGGTCTGGGCAGTGCCCGCTGTGATTCGATCCATTTTGGCTGCAGTTTAAGGATGTTACAGGGTCCTCTTGCGTGTGTGGGCAGTGGCACTCATCCCTCCCCCGTCCCCTGTGGTATCTGGGACACTGTTATCTGCAGCAGCTCTGTTGTTTGGGGGAGGATGAGCTGTCAGGAGTTAGATCCCAAACAGACAGCAGGTAACTGGACTGAATTAAACTGGGAATGCCCTGTGAAACCCCTTCTCCCTCCCCTCACATCTCAGGAAATGTCTTTTATCTGGACAGTAAATTAAATTATTGTTGTTGATGTGGCTTCAAAGAAGCTGCAAGAATGAGTTGACAGGAGCTCCTGAGAGAGGTCTTCCAAGAAAGGTTCCTCTTAATAGAATATTAAGGCTTTTTTTTTTTTCCTTTCTACCCTAATTTTTTCAAAGTTAGAATAGGAATAATAATTCTGTGTTTTCAACTTTTGTGATACATTTACAAATAAATAAAAGTCCTATAAATGTCTTAGAGTACTATTTTTTTCTTGCAGCCTTCATCTTAAAAATATTTAGTGAGGTTTCCCTGGCTTAAAGTCTTGTGGTCAGCACCGTGAATTTTGTGGTTTTGTTTAGGTGAGTTTTTTTTAATGGCACTTAGAAAAAAGCCTCAAAACCAAAACAAAGCAAGAAACCCCTCACTGCTTGGAAATACTTGTTTCCTTGGCTTTCTGGTGTTCCTTTGCCATATATGAACCCGAAAAGGAAAAGCAGCAGTTCCTTTCTGTTGTCAAAGCCGAGCTAGCGGCAGAAAATGAGTGTTTAAAATAATACTACATTTAAGTAGCACACAAAGGTTTTTTAAAATAGATAACATATAACAGGAATAGTTTTGTGGGGGTTGCTTTTTTTTTTTGTTTGTGTTTTTTTTTTGGGGGGGAAGTGTTGTTGTTTGTTTGTTTGTTTGTTTTTTCCATTTTGTTTTGTTTATTTAGCCCAGTTTTGGAGCTCTAGAGGGTCCAGTTCCCAGGGAAGAGAAGGAAGGGGAACCTGGACCATTAACATGATTTAGAGAGGAAGGAGTGGGGTAATGGGAAGATTTGCAGGAAAAGAGACAAGGCGGCCTGTCAACACTTCCTTTCGTTGCTCCCATTATTTTTTTGTTTGTACTCCTCTTCTGCCTCCAGATCTTGATGTCACATGACATAATGCTGTTGATGGATGTTGAGGGATGGAAAACCTCTTCTATGAGGAAAAGCTGAGAGGATTGGGATTGTTCAGCCTGGAAGAGAGAAGGCTCCAGTGTGATCTTATGGCACGTTTCAGTACCTAAAGGGGTTGCAAGAGTGCTTAAGAGGGACTTTTGACCAGGGCATGGAGTGATAGGATAAAGGGTAATGGCTTTAAACTGAAAGAGGGGAGATTTAGATTAGATGTTAGGAACAAATTCTTTTGTTTTTTGAAGGTGGTGGGGCACTGGCTCAAAGAAGCTGTGGGTGCCCCATCCCTGGAAGTGTTCAAAACCAGGTTAGATATGGCTTTGAGCAACCTGGTTTAGTGGAAGGTGTCCCCACCCAAGGCAGAGGGTTTGGAGCAACCTGATTTTTAAGGTCCCTTTCAACCCAAACTTTTCTGTGATCCCGTTATTTTATGGTATTTGCATCTCCTACACGTCTGTTTCTCCCGCTGCTAAACCCATCCAGTTGAAAGCATGCTGGCTTTCATCTGTGGGGGCTGGACAAGGGGCACTGGGCACATGGGGGTGTGGGAAGGTGATGGCACATGCTGGGATGTGGACGTGCCTGGGGGCTGGCCTGCACAGGGGTTATCACAGGTTCCTTGGGACATGATTTGGTGATTATGAAGTAACGGGGAGACATTCCCGAGCATTCTCAGCACTTGTGCCCCTTTGAATTTCTCATGGGGACGTTGATGTTTGTTGTCAGATGCGTAGCTGAAAACACACATGAGCCCTGAGGCATTTGTGGGTACCAGTGCATACTTGGAAACCCCTGGTGTTTAGAAAATACAGGGGGAAAAAAAACAGCTTGAATGTTTTTTAAGTGTCTCAGGCTGGTATCTTTTTATGAGATGTAGCTACCTAAACTTTTCTTACTACTTCCATCTCTGTAAAGGCATGAGGCTGAGCCCTCTTGTGAGCTGTTGGTGGCATTTAGCCAGGGCTGGATGCCACGGCTGACACTGACACAGATCAGGTTTTGGTGCAAGAGATGGACTTCCTGGAAGCGACTGATGAACAAATTCCCTTCGTTTGTCAGTAAAAGTACAAACTTTGGAAATCTTGCCCCTGTGTTGGCCAAGAAAAGACAAAACCCAGTTGGGGAGAGTTTCTATAACAAGCATATTACTCCAAAACCCAGCAGTGCTTTCTTGTTTCTTGCCTGCCAAAGCACATTGCAACTTTTCCTCCTCAAGTGGTTGCGGTTGCTGACGCAAATATTTTTCAAGTAAAAAATCATCTTTTCTGCGAAACAGGAAAGTTGCTCTGTGTGTGTGTGTGTCTGTGTGTGTGTGTGTGTGTGTGCAAACCTTCCATCTGTGAAGGGAATAACGTAACCTGTGTCCTTCCAGGCTTCACCTCAGTTGATCTGTACCACATGTCTGTCCAGGTAAGCTGGGTAAGTGGTTCGCAGTCAGGACAGGGGAAGAGAAATCCCATTTGAGGCTGACTTGATGCCATGTGACATTTTGCTTATTTGAAAAGAGGAGTTTTGGAATGGGAGTGGCCAGGCTAGTTCAGGGTTGTTGTAGACCCTTACACTGTATGAATCTTCAGGGTGAATTACAGCCATATAAAATGAGGGTTTTTTCACTCTGTGGTAGAGACTTATTCTTCCATGGGTCTCCTAAATTTGCTTTGATCCTTGGCATGTTTGATAACTCACTTGGAGCATGTTGAGATGCTGTTTTATACCTAAATGTGTACATCCATTCTGTCAAATGGAAGCCTCCTTAATTACCTCTCTGCTTAGGTTTTATGGATGATGTGGTACATGTTCCCTACTTGGAAGTGGGGCCAATAGATTCTTGGTCTCTCTTTACCCCTCCATCTTGGAGCAGCTGCAAGTTTGCAGTGTGCTTCCAAGATCAAGGAGTTCCCAGTGCAGCCTGCCTGCACTCTGGCAGATGCAGTCCCTCCCTTAGGAAGCATTCAGCCAGAGGTTACAGAAAATAAAGCACTTCTCCATGCTGTAATATTTTTGTTTTAAATGGGGTCTGGTATTTATAAGCATGGGTAGGACTTTTCAACTGCTGCTCTGCTTGCCTTTTTTTTTTATTTTTTTTTTTTTATTTGGTGAAACAAAGCTTTGGGGTGTCGTGATACTTTCTTTTGACTTTGTGAGGGCGAGGTTGAGGGTTTCTTGAGCTGGCCTTCCAGCTTTCCCTGACTGTACGGTTTGGAGCGTGCCATCAGCAGGCAGCAGATATGAGCAGTCCAGCCAAGCTGCTGGTGCTTGGACTGGCAGAACAGGTGCAGCCACTGCAGAGACGTTTGAGGCAGTGAAAAGCCTGTAGTTGGATATAGGAGTTACTGAAAGATCGCGTTTTTCTCGGTTTTCTTTGGCACACTCCAGGAGGAAAGGCAGCGACTTCTCTGTTCGTCCCGTCTCTCCCAGTGTCCAGCAGCTGGGCTGGTGAGCTGGCTGCTCCTCTGTCCCATACACACCCCTCTTGGTGCACCAGTGTGCTGGGCTAGGGTTGTGTTTCATATCGTGCTCTCTGCTGGGTGCAACCAGAGTGGGAATAGCCAGAAGAAAGATCTGATGGTCCCTGTCCTACAGGGACACAGGGAGGGGAGCTCTGCATCCGCAAGCGGGCCGGGTGCTCCGCCGTTACACTTTCTACCCACATCCCCTTCTACAGTTGCATCTCATCCAACATTCCTGATTCTCCTTGGCCCAGCACTCATCTCCGTGATACCCTGCTGGGTGCTCTTTAAAACACACTGCAATCCAGACAGTGGCTCCATGTGGTCTACGGGCCCCGGCCAGGCTGTGGGACAGGAGCCGCACTCAGAGGTGAGGTCCCGGTTGCTGTGGGAGCACGTGGACTGCTGGTGTGGCCTTGGGGACATGCATGTGTCCATCCCACCCTAGATGGACATCAGGATGGGCCAGAGGGTTCTGAGGACATGCAGTTTGGGGGGATGAGGAGTGCAGCGGGAAGGTGAGGGACATCTGGGGATCCTCAGGGGAATCATCCCAGCAGAGCAAGGGCGCTTGCATGCATTTGGAGGATGCACATGGTGACTCTCTTACACCTTCATTTCCAGGCAGTAGTGTGTATTTTGGAGAGGCAGTCAGGATTTTCCTTCTTGGTAGGAACTGCTTTGGGTGAAAATCCCTGCATGGAAAAACTGCTGTTGTGCTGGTAGAATCATATTTGAGAGTGCCATCTAATGTGAAATCACAACTGAATCAAGACTTGCATCTTTTTCTTTCTTTTTTTTTTTTTTTTTTGGTTTTGTTTGCATTCCTAAAAATCATCCAGACGCTTTCTCCTCTTTAAAAGCATCAGTGCTCAAACCTCTCCAGCTGCCGTTATGAAATGAGTGACTTATTCTAGCTAAATTGAGTAGATTGGACTGGAAACACTTCTGGAAATACTATGCAGGTTGTGGACCAGCTGCTGGCAAAACCAGCCAGGGTTTCATACACAGTGGGTCCTAGAAAAAAAACTATACTTTGCCACAGTGATTTTTTTCTCCCTTTTTATTCTGCAACAAGCACAATCCTGCACTTTTTAATTAAAATTTGAGCTGTGTCAGCTCTGGGAGAGGGCTGTAAGTCTGCAGCATGAAAAGGCAGTTGTTTCCTTCGTGGTCATTGCTTTCTGTGTCTCCATCAGGCAGTTGGTGGCCTGAGACAACACCACGTGTGAGGAGACAGAGTGAAGGGAACTGCTTTTCATCTGATAGCAGAGTTTTCCTTGCTTTTCCACCCCCTCGATGAGGTCAGTCTTCCCCTGCTGCACTCAACTGGTGGCCCAGCAGCAGAGGGAGTAAAGGAAAAGTTTGCAGTAACTGAGATAACTCCGCAGAGCATCGAGTGGGCAGCAGGAGGGGTCCGCTGGGGACAGGTACATGCACGCTGACCCTAATCCAGGTTGGCACTTGTGAGCATCTCTGTTCCCTCTGGTGGTATCTCCACATCCGCGTCAGTCTAAAGCTCTCAGGCCCAATCCAGTCTCACAGAAATTTTTTGCCTTCCCAGGAGTATATCTGAACTCTTTAACTGAGGGCTGTGGTGGAGCATGAAAGCTCCTCAGCCTCCTTCCCTTCCTGAGCAGCTGGGGCAGGCGCACTGGGCTGGGTGAGGACAGAGCACAGAGCAGCCCCGGTGGCTTTTGAGTTAGTTTTCTTTTGGGTGCGCAGTCAAAAAATCCTCCCAGCAGCAACTCCCATCTTTCCCTGGGAAGAATATTATCGTGGAGATATAAAGTGTTGTATAAATGGAGTGAGCCAAATTTTTCAGCCTGCTGCTGGTGTTCTTGTTTGTGAAGTATATGTCCTTTCTGACTCCTGAAATGTTTCTCATGTCCAGTTTGAGTCACCTCTTAATCCATCACACAGATTGGAATTTTGGTTTTGTTTTCTTGCCACAGTTGCTTGTTGCCTGCTATCAGGTATCCATCCAGGTCAGCTGGAGCCAGCTCCTCCATCCTGCCTGTGCAGTAGCAGCAAAGTCCAGTCACAGCCTTGCCACTGCTGCCTCCGTGAGCTACCACTAGTTACTGAATGAATCCAGCTTTAATGCTGTGCTCTCAGGGATATTCAGCTATTTAGATAGGGCCACAAACACGATTAGAGGGATGCAGCACCTCTCCTATGGAGAAAGTCTGAGAGAGTTGGGATTGTTCAGCCTGGAGAAGGCTCCGGGGTGACCTTATTGCTGCCTTCCAGTACCTGTAGGGGAGCTACAAGAAATCTGCAGAGGGACTGTTTAAAAGGGTATGTAGTGATAGGACAAAGGGGAATGGCTTCAAGTAGGTTGAAATTGGATATTGGGAAGAAATTCTCCACTGTCAGGGTGATGAGGCACTAGAACAGTTGCCCAGAGGAGGCCAAGCTGGATGGGGCTTTGAGTGACCTGGTCTAGTGGAAGGTGCCATAGCAGGAGGATTGGAACTAGATGATCTTTAAAGTCCCATCCAACCCAAATCATTCTAGTATACCATGATATTTGAACATAAAAGGGACTTTTTCCCCAACCTCCTAAAGGAAAAATCCCTAAATGCTTTAAAGTGTTGTATTCAAGGGTCTGCATCTTGCTCCAACCACTTGACCAAGAGGGTGACAGAACTGGGGAGATGCTGCTGATTACATCCCATCTGCTGCTGAGTTACTAAAGTTTTGATGCCTTAGAGTCCAAACTTGAATCAGTCGTAACTTGAATTAGTCTTTGCAGACTGAGATGCTCCTGCTTTGCACTTAAAAGCCTCTCTGTCAGTCTACAGAGAACCTTGGAAGCAATGGAAGAGAAACCACTTCCTCCAGCTCCTCTCAGTCTGTCTTGGCCAGAGACTTGGTTCCATTTTGATGCACTCTAGCAGAAGCAGGATACTTGAGAGTGTTGGCAGTTCATTTCTTGTTGCAGAGTAGCAACTGTACGGTGCAGATTCCCACAGCTGACTCTGCAGCATCAAACTAAGGTTTTGAAGTGTTGCTTGTGGTCCAAGAACACGTGGCTTTACACAACGGCTTTAAACTAGGCCATGCTCTGATTTTGGGGAAGACCAGTCGATGGGGAGCTGTCACCAGCATCTGAGTAGGCGTGTTGTAGTGGGAAGAGAAGTGACTGCATCCTCCCTCCTCTGCTGTAAATTCTGCTGGAGATGGAACACACTTACTGTTCATGGTGACATGGTTATGTCACCTCCTGGGGCCTCGGTTAATTGTGGGTGAGAACTTCCCTGCTTTGCCTTTCTGATGATTTTAGAGTGGCAGAACTACCATGCAACTGATACCTTGTGATAAAAATAAAATTCTGGAGGAAATTTTACTCTTTAGCTGCTTTATCTTATGTTGTAGCTTGAATGAAAACACCCATTTCATCCTGCTGTGCACGGGGTCAGAGACCCTTCATACCTCGTCTGGAACCCAAAGGCGCTTGGCAAACTCCACAGGGAGCTTTACTTTTTTTGTGTGTGTGTACTTGGGACAGTGGTATGCTGATACACTGCTTTAAAATGCCATTTGCTCTACGGCTGGGGCTTTTTGCTGGGGACTCCACGTGCTTTGGAAAGCACTGCTCTGCTCTAAGCAGGAAAACAAGGATCTGAGGGGGCTCAAATTGCTGTGATCGGCCTCGGAAATCCTCTGCCTGGCTGTGCTGAGTGAGAGACTTGCTCTTGGCGTCGGTGGGGAGGGATTTCACCCTTTGGAAATGTTTCAGAAGCATGAAATGCTGTCCCTCCCAGCGTGCCGACCCCGCTGGGAGGAATTTTTCCCCTGCCCCCATCTCGCCAGGGTAATTTCTGTACCTGCTAGAATTTTCCCTGTGTTTTTCAGATTTGCATTATCAGCACGAATTGCTTTCTCTTCTCTTTTGGTTGTAAAAACCCATTTTGAATGGCCGGCCTGCTTTCCGAGGAGGAGTTATTTAGGCGCAGTAGGTCATCAGTGTATCACACATATTACGGCCATGCCTTGGCATTTGTTTTGGGTTTGTAATCCAACACCCAGCTGCTTCGGCCTCAGACTCCAGGCAGCTATTTAGTGGTTCAGCTAGTGTTGAGGAATGCATTGTGGTGCTGTTTACTGCGTTATGTGCAAGGCTTATATGGAGTACAGTGAGGTTCAGTTAAAAAACAAAGAACACAACCAAAGCTGAAAACCGAGGCTATGAAATAGGTTTAGTATAGATGCTAACCCGAGTCAGGGTAGAGGGACCCAACAGAGAAGATTTGGGTTATATTCTGCAGTCACTGCGAGCATTCTTGCTGATGAAAGCAGAGATTGCTCACAGTGTGATAGGGAACTGAACCAAGAAAAAAAAAAACAAAGATCCCCCTACTCCTCTGCTGCAGCTGTTCTGTTGCTTCTCCATCTCTGGCTGAGCAAAAAGCGCTGGAGAATCCCACCCCAAGCAGTAAATGGGGCTTTCCTCTGGGAATACTCTAGTTTTGCTGGTCCTGATCTAGGTTAATGTTTCAATTGCAGACCTGGATAGTTTCACCCAGCATTTCCACATCCCCAAACTCTCTGGTTTTCACTTAAGTGCTATGGGGCAAGTTGGCCCGTGCCTTAATTTGTGTCTAGTGAAAGTGTGTGAAGTGAAGGCGAGTTGAATTCATTATGTTTAGCTGGATAATTAGGATGCTGCTGGCTGGTTATGTAAAGGGTGGTGGTAGTAAGCAAAGCTTTTGATCAGCTGATGAGGATTTTGCATGTATTCCTGCTGAGGCTCTCTAAGTCTCCCCGGGGGTGAGGAGCAGTGGTGGCTCTTAAGCGGATCTAGGGTACGGAAATCTTACTGCTCTGGGAGAAGGGGGGAGAGGGCAGAGCTCTTCCTGCTCTTTAGCAGGTGAAGACTGTCACAGTGGTGCCTTGGCCACAGAAGAACTGCTCATGACAGACAAATATGTTCTCTTTGAAATGAGGAGTGATTGATGGGGGGCTATTCCCGTCCCCGTGCTGCAACAGCTGGTGCTGGAGGAGAAATCAGAGGATGCAGAAAAATTCTGAAAGCTCAGCCCTTGCACCTGTCTCATGGATGAATTTGGTGGGGTCCAGGTGGTTAACTGGACTCCCAGTTTGGGCTGACCACAGCAGGGGACATGTACTGGGTGTTGCCAAAGAAAAAAATAAAAAAAAAAAAGGAAAAAAAAAAGCTTTTCTGAGCAGGAAGTACAGCATATGTGTGTGTAAGCTCTTGCAAGAGCCACTGCACTGCAGTGACACCTCCAAATGCTCCAGCAGACCGGGTGGGATACCCAGTTGTAGGGCTTTGCTGATCCAAAGAGGTAGTACCTGTTTGGGTCACTTCATGGTTTTACTGGAAGAGGAGAGTGATAACATTCTCCTCATACTTTAAGAAACCTGGGCCCACTGAATTTAGAATTCTTTGAAATATAATGGATGGCCTGAAAAGAATAGAATGGGATTAAGATACAAATCTTATGACAGCTTGACTGTGTAAACTGGGCACAGCAGTTTGGTGGTTTTTTTTTTTTTTTTTTTTTTTTTTAAGATATTAGGGCTAGGGAGCAGTAATTCTAGTTTTAGGCTTGGGTTGGCTTTTTTTTTTCGTTTCTTTGATTTACCTATTTGCCATTGAGCTTTCTAAAGATGAGATAGTCTCTAATCTAAACCATTCTATGATTCTTTTTTAGCTTCTTACTGTTCTCATGGTCAAGATACAAGTGATAATACATGAATACATCCAGGTGGGCAGGGGGGAGGTCTGGAGTGCTGTGGATGGACAGAGTTACCCAGCAGAGCAAGTTTAAAAGACATTTGGGTTTATATAAGCAAAAAGTCCCTTGGCATATGCAGCTGCATCTGACTTGGCATTTATTTTTTGGGTTCAGAGATCTGCCTTAAGGCTCAGGTATCATTGACATATTTTGTAGGGATGTCATTATATCCAGTAAGCAAACTGTGCTGGGCTCTAGGAAGGGTTTAATGAGTAAAGGTTGGAGCAGTGACCTTTTCCACATGTATTGTTCTGGATGTGATCCTGCTGTAGAGCCTGGTGTCTGACTGCCCTGCATTTGTGGCTGGAGTTGGGGCTTTATCAGCTGAACTCAGCACTGCTTATCAAATCCTGAGGCAGGAGTTCAGTTTCAGTGCCAAAATGAGAAACTCCTTTTTTTTTTCTTTCCTTTTTATCCTCTTTCTTTTTTTTTTTTTTTTACTTTTTTCTTTCCTCCTCCTTCTTTTTTCCCCTTTTTTCCCTTATTTTTCCCCTCTTTTGTATTCCCCACCTTTTTTTTTTTCTTTTCTTTTTCACAAGGAATGAAATTTGAGGGAAATGAGAAGAGTCTGTGGTCTTCTTCCATGCCCCTTCCCAGGGCATTGAACTGATGGAGGCTAAGGATCAAGATGGGACTCCTCCCCGCGGGTCTCCTAAAAATGAGTACAGAGGTAGCATCCTTTAGAAATCATCTCTGTGCTATTCTCCTGTGTTGAAAAGGAAAAGGAAAAAGAAATCTAAGCCTATTCATAACAAAGCAAATAAGAAGAACCAGTATTTCATTGAGAAGGGACTAAAACATCCCTTAATTCCAATAATCTCTTTGTCCTTTGCAGAGGCAGTAAAGAAGGATCTTCCTGCCTCAGAGCTGATGCTTCCAGAAGGTTTTCCTTCTGTATTTAGATTCAGAGATGTGTTGGATCCTGCAAATGTCTTCAGCTGTGAAATTGTTAATATCCAGCTGGTTTTGTAGTGGAGGGCAGGTAGAAGTGGCTGTGCAGATTTTCTTTCTCTGTTTTCCCTGTCAGGGTAGGTTCAGTATCTTATACTCTGCAGTGGCTTTCATTAAGGTGGTTTCCAAGCAATAGCACTTCAGTGGTTTTGCTTTCTTTCTTTCTCTCCCTACTTTTCTGTTGGCACATTTCAGATCTGAGAAGAGCTGAAGAAAGCTGGACACATTTTCCGTGTTTTCTCACCTAACCTGCAAATCCTTCCCTGCAACCTGGGACCAACTCCTACCTGTGCCCCATTTTTCGAGGCTCCCAAACCTTTGCAGCACCAGGCTTAAAAAAACCATAGCTGATGCTTTCTTATATGTTATGGGATAGTCTAAAAATAGTGCTCTGCCCTTTTTAACAGAAGCATGTATTATTAAAGAAAGCATGAATAGGCGATGGAGCCAGAATAAAATCCCCCTTCTTCTCGCTGAAGAGAAGCTTTTAAAACCTCTAAGTGAAAATACTTGATCCTTTTGAAAACAGGAGCTTCTCCTTGGGAACTGCAGTGTAAACTTTGAATTCCCCAGCTTGTCGGGAAGGTGCTTGTTTACCTTTGCAAATTTAGTACCTGGGTGATGGGTGAGATTTTTGGTGGGTTTTTTTCCACTCGAAGAGGAGCTGCAGCGAGAATGGAGCTGGAACCAGCATTTTCCTAACTCTGTGCCCTTGCACTTCTGCCAGGTGCTCGTAGGTGGTTTATATATAGTGATAATGGGGCCAATTGTATTTATCTTGGGATGCAGGGGTATAAAATACTCCTAAATTGGGCTGGTAGCACCTGACACTGCTCGGTCACTCCTGGGGGTGCTGCGGGGTGTAAAGTGACACCGCACTGCTGCGGCTGCATCTTGGGTTCAGTGCTGGCACAGACGAAGTGAACAAGATGCCCTGTGCCTGTTCTTGTCTGAATGACCGGTTGGGACAAATTATTGCAGGGTGTTTCTAAGCAGCAGACTCGTCTCTTTGGCTCAGTTTTCTCTGTGTGGTGCTGGTTGAATAACAGTGTGTGTAATAAGCAATTAATGTCTATACATTTAATTTTAGAGGACACTGTAAATAACAGGTTTTACTTCCCTCCCTCCCCCAACTGTTGCATTGAATTTCATTCTCTTTAATTATACTAACAAATGTGGGGAAAATTATAAATATTTATAGTGGAATGAGTGGCTTTATTCCATGAGTGAGTGAATGTCCCAAAGTTGATTATAATCTTCCATTCAGTCACAAATCAAAAGTGTCTATTATACAACTTCAAGAATGAAACTCCAAACTTCTGCCAAAGGCAGAATGAAGCAACTTCAGATGTCGGGAATGTTGTTAGTACGAATCATGGTGTGACTGGCCAATACATTTTTGTTATCCTTCTTTCTGAGCAGCTAAAAAAGTGAATTACATGGCTGTAATTCTGGTGTGACAGTGCATTTTAGATGCTGCCAATAACTAATTTTTGAAAAACAAATGTCAGGCATTGTGCTTTGACACTGACTTTGATTCAGTGCATCTCTTTTAATTTGTTAAAGGATATTTAGCCAAGCATATGAAATGATGGGAACACAAGAACTTTTCCCACATTTTTTTTTTTTCATTTATTGTGAAACCTCTCCTTTCACTATTGCATTTATTTCCCAGGTTTCTCTCTGGCAATCTGAGTTTCTTCCCACATCCTTTCCACGCATGCTGGTCACAGGAGAAGCCATCCTCCTGGCACACCAGGGTGTTACTGGAAATACTGTATGTCTGTTCATGTCAAAGAGTATTTTTTAGCAGCATAACCCTTTTTATGTCCCAAAAAAATTTTTTATACTTGTCTCTTCTGCCTATTTTTCTCATTTGAGAAGTGCCGTGCCATTATAGAGATGGGTCTTCTCTTGCTGCAATAAGAATAGTTTCAAGTGGAGCTGTGGAAGTTGAGCATTGATCACTTGGTGGAAAATAAAAGCTAAAAGTCTGATATACTTTAAGGCTGGTTAGTTTGCATCAACATATTCCTGCTTTTGCTTTATGACTGTGTGGCTGAGAAGAAAGGAAAAACATTGCAGCTTTCACCATTGAACATTTCATTGTCACTTCAGTGTTAGTGCTTTGAGCAGCTTTTGGTGGGTGAATCCCTCAGCCTGTGTCCCACATCTCTGCTAAACTGCTGGGACTGCTTCTGTGGGCTCTGGTTGTGTGTTTTCATCAAGTTGCTCCAAAGAGAACCTGCCTGAACTTTTTACAAACGAGGGGGAAAAATGTGTGTATATATATATATATATGCATATACATATACATGTAATATATATGCATGTGTGTATGTATAAACACACACAAACTTATATATATAAATAATACATATAAAAAAAAGTTGCATCTATAACCACAGAGTAATATTCTGTTTGATTCAAATTTTCTGTGAAAAGAAATATAGAGAAGATTTTCAAACCTTCTTTCAGATCTTTATTAGCTATTTTTCTTTGTATCTGCTGTGAGCCAGCCAGATAGATTTTTAATGGTGTGGATTGTATTTTATAAAGGGCTCAGAATAACAGAGTCCTAACTGGAGCCTGTAATAGAGACAGTGATCATTATTGGCGATAAAAAGTGGCAAATTTTCTGGGAGGGTCTTGTGATTTTGTAAATTCAAATGTCTATCTTAACACTGTGCTTAAATAAACAGGTCTCAAATGAAGAATCTACGTTAGGGTAATATTCCCACAGGTTTTGTGATTTTTGTTTTGACTTTGAAAAGCTGAAATAAATTCACTTTAGTTTATCACTCATCCCCCTACCTTTTTATTATTGAAGAGGACCGAAGTGACAGTATCTAAAAGTGGTTGTGTAACTTTTTAATAGGCACTTTCAACTGCAAATAGCAGGTTTGGGTTGAAGCTTGAGTAGAAGACGTGTCAGGCATAAATTACTACCTTTTTTGTTGTTTTTTTTTCTTAATTCTTAGTTTTTAAAGTAGGTTGTAGTGATGGGAAAATGTACTCTCCCATGTCAAGGCTCCCGGCATCTGTTCCTTTGGCCTCTCTTCTCCAGCCACCAATGTTCCAGCTGTCTCCACTGCATCACTTCTGTGAACATCCCCAGCCTTACCTTTCCCCTTTCAATGTTTCCTCCATCCCCAGGATCACACAATCTTTTTTTTTTTGAACTCCTTTTCCTCATCTTTAAAGATTCTTCTCAACTCCGTCCCTGGTCTCTTAGGTGATGTGGTGCTTTGTCACTTGGACGATGCTGGCCCTAATCATCCATTTGTCTGGCCCTGCTGTGGGTGTCCATGGCATGTCTTTCATGTGCTCTTTAAATGGGTCCATGAAGGTATTTCTTTTTTCCTCCTAATTGTTCTTTAAGACTCCAGGGATCATACAGAGAGTTGGTATTCACAAACACTAGGAGAAAAGCCCTTTAGATTTACTCAGATAGATAATTCAGGGAATCCTGGAAATACAGTTCCAATAGGACGCTGAGGGTTTTAACTTTCCAAACTCCATGAATTTTAGATGGTGCCTTTGTAAAATCACGTTATCTTTGTGTCTTGTTGTGGATTTCTGCTCTTATCTCTATTGCTCTCCCTTTCCATTGTTTCTTCTCAAATTAAATTCAAATGACAAGGTGGCAGAGCAGAGAGGGGGAAAGGGCAGGAACCCCTCATGGAATGACAGAATCATTAAGGTTGAGAAGACCATTAACGCAGAACTGCCAGCCCACCACTAAAGCATGTCCTAAGCACCACATCAACACGTTTTTTAATGGTTCCTACCACTGTGAGAGCTTCATCCTGTTTCAGACCTTTTGATACTACTTCAAGATAGACCTTTTCATTGAGTGACATGCATAATTCCCCAGCAGAACCATTCACTGGCACTTTCCTGGGGCTGGTTTGTGCTCCCTGCATGGGCAGGCAGCTTTCATGTCTTTTAAGTAGACCGCAGTGACTTTGTGGTGCTCAGCAATGACTTATTTTCTTCCTAAAGTTGGAGTAAGGTTACTTACGTGGCTTGGTTGCTGGTAAGGCTCCTGGTAGCCCAGCTCCTTAGGTCAAACGAAATTTGGTTGTGAGATGCTTCCCTTGTATTTTAACCTCAAGTCGTGTCACGCTGGGTCTCAGTGGCCACGCAGTGGGAAGCAGGATGTGTGCTCAGCACACCAGGGAGGCTCGGGGTGCTCTGCTGTGGGCATTTGTCGTGCAGCTTTTGTCATGTATAAAAAAAGTCATATTTATGGAGTGGTAGGGCACACTGTCCCGCTCCTGAATAGGAATTTGTACTTCACAGCCCAGGAGGCACCCAAGTGTCTGCTGAGGGTGAGAGCCATCGAAACTAACCAAGAGCCAAGTGCAAGAAGGAGGGGGAGCAAGCAAGGTCCTAATTTTTCTAAAGGAAAGCATGGCTGAACACCTGCTGTTCCCCAACAGAATAATATGAATTTGCATCAAAAAGGGGTCCCAATCAGTTGTGCTGGCTGCTTTTGAGGAGAGCAGTTGTGTCTGGAGGCATTCTGTTGGGGGAGATGTCTTCCAGTGAAAGCATTTTCCACACAAGGGCCGTGGGGCCCACCCCGCGGCTGGCATTTACAGAGGGGTGGAAATGCTATTTAAATTTCAAATGGCCTCAAGTTTTCACAGTTGCCATGTCAATAGATCAAGTTCCTTGAAATACATTTTAAGCGGAGTTTACACAGAGCCGCAGGAGCCCGCATTGACTCCGAGGGCTGCCTTTATTGTGCCTCCAGCAGCGGAAAGTCAATATGGCACGTTGAAAGCAGCTCTGCTCTGCTACTGAGTGAAAGTTAGCAAATTCCCCCCTGTCTCCTTCCAACTCTTTTTTTTTTTTTTGCATTGCAGCATGTTTAACTAACTGAAATGGTCTTTCCCTGCCTCCCGCCCCTTCTTCTTCCCTTTGCCTTGTTTTGGGAAGACAGCAGTTAGATCAGCCTGTCGAACTCATCACACCTTCCAAATGCCTGTCCAGGCACGGCTGAGAAGCTGGGGTGATATAAGGGAAGGTAACAGGAAGACAAGTGGCACGGGGACAGTGCTGATAAGGACAGGCAGTTGCTTAGTACAGAACAATAGAAAATAAAACTCGGAGAACAAGACGGGCCTGAAGAGTGGTCGTGGTCGTATTTCATTGCGGGACGTGATAAAGGTTACAAACCTGTTGTTCCAGGAACAACATCCTCTAGGAGTGACCTGATCTGACCCTCCCTCCAACTGTTACCCATGCCTAATTGTCATTCTCACTCATTCATCTTCCCTCCCTACCAAAATAGGGCCTGGGCTTGCAGCAGGTCTCGGCTATGGGCAAAGACTGCTGGAGATGGGGTTGTATCCAGATAGAGGTGGGATGGAAGCTCCCAGCATGGCTGGAGGTGTCTGCTCCTGGGAAGGGCTTGAGATGTCATTAACTTCCCCAACTGATCCATCAGGGTATGAATGTATCTAACATAAATGTCATGGGTTAAAACCACTGGATTTTTTTCCTGGAGGGAAGGTGCGTGGAGGAATGCATTGTGCTTCTGTTCTCTGCCATTCATGGCTCACACTGGAATCAAATTTTGCAGCTGATCATCTGGCACGTGTCTGCATTTGGTGTGTGGGTGCATGCAGTGAGTCTGCAGCACTGGAAACTGTCTTTTTTTGATTTCTACAAGGCCTGTTTGAAACGCTTCTGGAGGTGATGTGTGTGCTTCCTTCTCCATCATCCGCTCATGCGTGAAAAGCTGTCGTTTCTCCTTGGTGTGACCACCATACAGGCTGTCCCCAGTAAAGGTGCTCTTTAATTATTTCTTGCTGTGCTTTCCCAGTGGGTGTGCGAGTCTGAACATCCTCATCCATGGCAAGAGGATGCCAGCAGGTTCTGATTTTGAGTTCGACCTGCTTTGATATCTTACTATCTGCAGAGCCAGAGTCTAGACTTTGAATTTTAAATGCTCTGGTATGAGTTGTTTTGTTTCTGTTTGGATCACGCCTACCGCTTCCATCTCCTAGTCCTACCCTGCCAGGATAAATCACTCTTGAGGTGACCACGCATTTCCTGAGAAACACCTTCAACTCGAGCAGGCAAACGGCTGACCTGGCACAGCGCCACGTGATGTTGGGTGCTGGTGATGGATCTTTTGATTCTGCAACCCAGGGAATGTTCCTCTCCCTTTTCCAGGGCTCTTGTAAAGCTCTGTGATTGTGATAGCCAAAAAAAAAAGGAGGGTTGTATTTGCAGTCTACCAGAAATAGAGGGTAGTATGGGAGAAACATATGTCTTGATTCTTAAATGGTGAAAAAGAAAATATTTAGGAAGGAAAAGCAGTTCTGTGACTAATTATTTTTAATTATTGTCTTTTTTTTTAAAACAGATCAAGATTGTTAGAGTGCTTCTTTCCCTCCAGAACATCTACAAGTGATCAGGCTACCAAACAGACTAATTAGATGTCAAATAGACTTCAGTTCTTAAATTGGTTTAGTTACACAATGCAAAACATCACATTGGGAAGCAGATGGTGTGTCATTTTTAATATGTCTTGCAACTTGCCTGAAACCACTTCAAAGTTTTCTTAAAGAAAATATTGTTACCACTGACCAAAAGAGATGCCACTGAGTATCTCTCAGCATAACAACAAGATGTTGGGTCATCTTCTTACAAATATTGTCAGTGCCTTCAGAGGCTTAAAAGTAGAGTCATCTACTTAAAGGGGTTTATATTCAGTGGATAAAGAGCTGATGCTCTCTTAGAAAATCAGGACCCTTTAATTGAAACCCAACTGGACAAATTGGACACCAAAAAATGAGGGTTATGATATAACAGTTTTGAAAAATTCTTTCTCTTTGCCCAGACTGTATAGTTCAATTGATAAGTCTCTTGGGCTGTGCCTTCCTTAGGAATGCCTGTGTTGCCCTGGAATCTAAATGATCCACTGAAGAGGAATATGGAGAACTAGAAAGCCCCGCAGCAGCGGGGGGGAACTCTTACCCTCATTTGCAAAAACATGAAAATGGCTCAATATCTTGTAACTCAAGTCATTATAGCATTAATAAAAACAGCATTAAGTGCTGCCAGGCTGTTCCATTACAACCTTAATTACTGAAAGAGTAGGAAATGAGTGTTTGGGTGAAAAACAGCTTTAGGATTGTGGTGGAGTTTAAGCAGTACCAAACTGGAGGGAGAGCTGTGCTCAGTGATCAAAGCTAGGAGACAACCTCAGCTGTATTTCAAATCCATCCCCAAAGCTATGCTTCAGTGGCTTTGGAAGGGGTATTTGTTGCGTGGGTAGGGAAGTCCATGAGATGCTGACAATAGCAATGAAAATTAAGTCAGTAGTATGTGAAGGGATTTTTTTTTCATAGGCTTTAAAATATATAAAAGGTCAGTTTTAGTATCCTCAGATGATTTAATTATTGAAGAAATGCATTTAAGTATTGTTAGAAGAGTACTGGTTTGGATTGGAGTGAAAATCAGAAAATAAATCAGTGTAGGCAAAACAAGGTGGAGAGTTTAATTTCTCTCTAATATTCTTTTATAGACATCTGTTAGTTTCCTCTTCATTACTTAAAATTCTTATTTCTAAAAGAAAGTGATAAATGCAAAGAATTAGTTTGAAATTAGTATCTTAACAAGTTTTGCAAACTTTGGAAATACCTTCTTCTTTTAGCACAAAATAATAAAAAAATAGTGGAATTTCCTCCCTCCCTTCCATCCAAAGTTCTTAAATGGCAGGAGGAGCAGGGTAAGCTTTGCCACAAGGCATTCCCTTATCAGGGATGCTTAATTGCCTCTGAGTCTACTAATGTAATATATGAACAATTACCAAAACAATTAATAGTGTTGATTTAAAATCCATTTCCCCTCTTTCTGCTTCCCCCTCCCCAGATGTCTTTATGTATTCATCCTGTTGGCAACAGGTTGTGAAATTGGGTGATGTATTGACTCTTTGGGTTGGGAAGCTGTGGCATGGAGGGTGAAGATGCAGGAGTTGGTTTGGATGCACTGGCAGTGGGGGATGCTTTCTGCTGGGATGAGGTGTGGTCTAAAACCTCTGTTGGCTGTGGGACTTTTGCTCATCCCCGTGGGGAAAAGCAGCCTGGATAACACCTTCCCTGGGCAGGGAAGAGGGGAGATGGCCCTTTTGAGTTATTTTCACACCCTTTAGTCCCCCTGCTGGTAACACAGTTTTTAATTAACCTCATTAATAGGGTATGCAGGGCCTCAGTCAATCTCTGGGCGATCACTCCCAAGAATATCTTGCTAAGGGACGCTACGATAAGTGCATTTGGCACCAGAATGTGCTGAGGATCTTTGACTGTGATGCTAATTGCTTGTGTCATCCTTCTCCCTGCTGCCAGCTATGCAAGGTTCTGGAGATTTTCCTGAAAGGCAGAGAGTTTCTTTGGAAAGAAAACAACCTTTGACTCTACTTTCGATCATTTTACACAGCAGTGGTTGTTTTTCAGTGCTGCTCTGGGGGGATTTGAGGAAGAGGCAGAAGTTTGGAGGGGGACCCCATGTGGACCTAGTGGAGAGCTGGGGGGTTTTGAAAGGTACATCTCAACTTTGGTGCTTTAGATAAATCTGTTTTTAAAATATATTTTTTAAAAAAGCAAACTGAAGATGTAAACTGAAAGAAGTAATGGGCAGGATTGCTTGCCCTTGCTTCTCTCTGGCTTCCCCAAAACTGGAGTTTATGATAACATGGAGCTGCACTGAGGTCATAAAGTTTGCAGAATAGCAACCAGGTGGAAGAGAAGGCAGAAAGACTGGGATTAGTTGAGGGTTTTTTTGGGGGGGAAATGGTCATCCAGGGTGTTTTTGTTGCAGGCTGCTTTCTGTTGAGTGCAAATCCCATCATAACATTTTATTCAAGTTTTGGAATGACCGGTGGGTTTCATCCTATATGACTTTGCAGACTCATCCACATTTTTACTAAGGATTTACACATCTCAGAGAGCACATTTTAATAATATTGGCAATAGAGCAGATTACTTTCTTTTATTTGTTCCTTTCATAGACACTTCATAAACAGTCTGTGCATCAATAAGTCCTCATCCCTTGAATTATGATATGCCTCAGTTTGTGGGTTTAGATCCATTCAGGTCTTTTTTTTTTTTTTTAGGGCAGAGTAAGACCAGAAACTTTATTTTGTTACAAAGGACTTATGAAAACATGCAGCACAAAGGTGATCATGGTGGTGCAGGATTATTGGCTTTGTGTGATCCTGGGATGGGAAAAGGTGTTGGAGGAAGAAGTGAGGAGCATCTCTATTGCCTGTCTCACATGTTGAATCCTACCTTGCTCATTATTTTAATTAATGTTTTACTTTGCTGTTTGTTTGCATGAGGGCTGCACTCTAGCAGTAGTCTCTTGGCCATACACTCAAAGAAAAAGAAATGACCCAAAAAATATGACCTACCATTGCCTTTCATTCTCCAAGCTATTTTTAGTAACTGTAGTTTTTGTTTATGCCATATCAAAAAAAAATAAAATTCACCCTTTTAGCAACCTGCCTTGGTGGGCTGCAGAAGAATGGGAGGCCCCCCTAACCATTTCCCCCACTTCATTTTCCATAAAGTGCGGGGATTTTGAACAGAAAACCTGACAAGTCATTTCCTATCATGCATTGTAATTATCTATTATAATAGGGAATAAAGGATTAATTAGTTTTCAAGCTGCAGATATGATTTAATTAGTTTTCAAGCTGTATCTGAAACACCTGTCTTGGCAAAATCAAAGTGTTTTCATTTAGTGGGGAAAAAAATAGGGGTGAGGAAGGGAAGAAGGGGGAAAGCTCAAGGTCACCGATGTTTCCTGACCTGTGGGGTCGCTCCCCCTTTTCCACCCTCATCGAGGTGTGATGTGTTTTTTAATGTCCAGTTTATAGTGTGTTTAATTGTGCTGATGTGCACATGCTTGCTCAGGAGACATCACTGCCAGTTCCTACCATTCCTCCCCAGAATCGAAGGAATTTTGAGTGTTCTCTGTAGGATGCATGTGCTGACTCCAGAGATGCCACAACAGAGAGGAAAGGACAAACATCCACTATTTTTTTGTGCAAATCTCAGTTCCAGTCCCTTTGTTGTGGGAGAGCAAAGTGGTGGTCACGAAACTTTCCTCTGGCCGTTCATTTGGGGACAGTTCAGTGCTGAGTGTTCAAATGAAGTCAAAGGATGTTTTTGGTGTATATGAGCAACAGGTAAGGCTCCACAGCAGGCAGCAGTGTCATTCCACTGGGACTAAATGTGACTTTGGAGGAAAAGGGATGTAAACCAGGAAGACTGAGGGGTGGGTTTTATTGTGGCATCACTGCTAGCACGCAGGACTCATGGAATGGCGTGGGAAAGGGAACTCCCTGGCTGCAGGTTCTCTTGGGGGCCAGCTCTGCCTAAGAGTGAAACTGCAGGCTCTCTAATGCCTTTTCCTTCCATAATAATAATCATAATAATAACGATAATAACAACCACAATAAATATAGTAACAACAAAGCATGTATATATGATGTATTACATATACTATATATGCTACATTTTATATAGCATATAAATATGCTATATAGCATATTTATGCTACATAAATATATAGCATATTTAGCATATATAGCATATAAATATTTTATATAGTGAATAAATTATTAATTTTATTTTTGTTATTATCATATAATAACATCTTCAAGAAACTAAGCTGGTTCTTCCTCCCTCTCCCCACAAAACTGTGTTTTGGAGTCACTTCCTCAGAAGAGGTGTCCGAAGTAATGAGAGTTTTGCGTTTTGCTGGTGGGAAAAACGAACCGTTCCTGAAAAAAAGGCTGTTTTTTTTTTTTTTTTTTTAGTAATTCAGTATCTCTTTTAATTGGTGCATATTTTTTCCCCCTCCATCTCCCTTCCTGCCACTCCTCCATCCCCCCGGTTTTAGTTCAAATCCTGCCTTATGGAGCAGCGCTACCTCCCCGGGCAGGCTCAGGGTGCAAAGTGCTTTCCTCCTGTAGTAGTAGTAAAGGTCACGCTTCCCTGCAGTGGCTTTTTTGGCTGGGTTATTTTTAACTCGGATCAGCCCATCCTCTCTTCTCCTCTCCCTTCCACCGCGCTCGCACGCGGCGGGGTCTGCAGCAGCAGAACGAGGAGCCGGCTCCACTTGAGCTTATTTCTCTTGTTGTTGTTATTTTGGTTTTGGTTGTTTTCTCTCTCTTTTTTTTTTCTTTTTTTTTTTTTTTTTTAATTTATTTTTGGTTTTTTTGTGGTTTTTTTTTTGGTTTTGTTTTTTTTTTTTTGATTTTTTGTTTTTTTTAATTTATTTTTGGTTTGTTGGGGGTTTTTTGGTGGGTTTTCTTTTTTTTTTTTCCTTTTTTTTTTTTTTTTTGGAACCGCTGGGGCTCTGCGGTTGGGTTGCTCCTGGGTGCTCGCCAGCAGCTATAAATAGCGTTGTGTACAAGCAAGAAGTGCCTGAATGAGGTTGAGCGGCAGGAAAGGAAAAGCCCCTTTTGGCTTCCAGCTGGCTGCCGGCCAAGCAGCGCATTGCTTCAGCAGATGAGTGTTTTGAGGTAGCGTGGGAAGGAGAGAGAGCAGTGAGTAAGATGGTCTTTCTCCGGTTAGAGGTGTGTGTGGATGTCTCTGTGTGCGCGTCTTTTGTTGGGGTTTGTATTTTGTGAATGGCTGCCTGCGGGCAGGGCGGGGATGCTGCGGGGGCGGCTTCCCCACCGAGGTTTGATCCCTCGAGGTGTTAACGAGCGAGCCTTGGGAAGCACAGTCGTGGTGAGGATGCTCTGGAGGATCCCAGGTGAAGTGGTGCCGGGTGGGGAATCAGGTAGGGTTTGGGTGTGATTTTACTCCTGCTTCTGACGTGTTTGACATCACTCAAGTTTCTTCTGCCTTTTTTTTTTCTGGTCTGGAACGTGCTGTCGTGTCTGAACTGGGGTGTTGTGCGTGATGGTGGGCGTCCCATCTCCAGCACTTCTCATGACAGCTCAAGATCTTGGTGGGTTTTGGACTTCCAAGCTCAGGTTCTTCTCCCAGAGGGTAGTTGAGCAGTGGAACAGGCTCCCCAGGGCAGTGGTCACAGCACCAAGGCTGACAGACCTCAAGAAGTGTTTGGATGATACTCTCAGGGATATGGTGTGACTCTCGGGGATGGTCCTGTGCAGGGCCAGGAATTGGACTCAGTGATCCTTTTGGGTCCCTTCTAACTCAGCATATTCTGTGATTCTGTGAGTTGGGAATGGAATCCCGTCTCCTGGAGGGATGGGACCGCCATGAATCACTTCCTTCATCCGCAGCATCTCTGGGACTGAGCTGCTGGTTGGGTACCCCAAAGAGCACCCATAACCCCAAACCTGCTTCCTTGTACCCAAGCTCTTCCTTCCCAAGGGAGGGTGATGATTTCTTCCATTACTGAGTGGACCCTGGTGCAATTGAGGCTATGCAAGTAGACTAGAAGGAAACACTCTAATGCTTCATATATACATTTTCCCTCTCAGAGCATAGATAACAGAATTTTAATCAAAGACTTTGTTTAAGAAGTCTTTTATCACTATATATATTAAAAAAAAGCAAATAAAAAGTGCCTTTAAGTGCGATATATAGAAGCATGGATTAGATGACAGTTACTATTGAATTAAATGAGTTTTTATCAGAATACTTAGAGACACTTTTTCAATAAAGTCTGAATTGGAATGGGGAAAACCTGACTTTCCCCTGTCCACTTTTTTCAGCTCCACTGAAAGGACAAGCCACAGATCAGCATTGAGAACCTATCTGATTTGTGGGAAGGAAGGAGGATGAGGAGAGTTTGCTGTTCTTTGGCTTTCAGAATTAAAAACAATAAAGCCCCCACAAAATTACCTTTTCTGAGTATAGACTGAATTTGCTAACTTTTAGACTGAAAGTTGATTTATGAGACATTAAAACCAGGGATGAGAAGTAGAAATCTAGGGAATTTTTCACTTTTCTCTCCCCCTATGATAGCTTGTTTGCAAACTCAGTGAGAAACATTTATGCTAAAAGAATACAATCTTTAACAAGTACAATTAATGATTTACTTAACTGGCTAAGATTTCTTTAAGACTTTTATACTGATGAATTAGCACTGCAAAAAAGTAAGCAGGCCATTAGGGATCAGCTGATCTGCTGACGATTGCAGCATTAGTTTTTAATAGTGATGATAATGAGTCAGTGATTGCTTATATGGCAGAACAATAGAATCAGATGTTTATGGCCCCCGTACTGTGTCCTGATATGAGTTATTGTCACCATGGCTGCCCGGAGTAACTGCAGATCCTGCACAGTATGCTTCAGAAAAACCATACACTGTGGGGTTTGCTTTCTTAAATGTTTTTGGGGACTTTCCTTTTTTTTTTTTTTTTAAGTTTCCTGCTAAATGTGTTGATCATTTTGCAATATGGGCAATGCAGTGTTAATTTAAAAAATAAATCAATAACTCCCTCCTTTTGGTTTCATAGCTATTCAAATGCTGTAGCTGCATTGTATTGCTGGATCATTTTTTCTTTTCCTTCTGTAATTGAATAGTCTCAAAATGCAGGAATGGCGCTCTATTTATTTGAGCTGTTTAGAAGAAAATTAATAGGGCTATTTTTATGATTGGTCTTTTGTGTCATGATCTTATTTTTCACTATCTGATTTATGTAGTTAGAGTGAAAGACCAAAAAAAAAATATTACAGCCTCATTTGAATTGCTGATATTTCCTTTATAGAGGTGTAGGTTGGGATTTTGTAATTTCTGCTTTTGGAGCAGGACACAGAGAGCTCATGCAGGAAAACCTGAAATATGAAGTTTCTTTTGTGCTGTTGTGATATCAGGGCTGCTTTGATCTCCCATGGTGAAATGTAAGATGCTGCAAAAGGCAGGACTGCTTGAGAGACCAAGGGATGTGTTTTTTTAATTTTTTAAATTCTTCAGGCGGCTGGATCAGAGTGGGACTCTCTGGAGGGAGTGGGATGGGGTGGGGGCTGCTGGCTGGAGATGCCATTAGTGGAATTTGAGTGGAGAAGGTCGGCAGAGCCCTTTCTTAAACTCAAGTGTAGGTTGTGACCCCCAAGTCCTGGTGGGGCACCATCCTCTTTGAGGCTGCAGGATCGGTCCCGGATGAAACTGAGACGTGGAGGGCTGGCTTTCCACTTTGGAAAAGGGAACAATTTGTTCTGCACCGTGGTGTTTGCTCACCCCGGTCAGAGATCAAACATCAGGCTGAGCTGGGAGTTTGCAAGGGACAGTTTGGGAAGTCTGTAAAGAAGTGGACATGGGGGCACCACCTTCCCGACCAGGTTTGATCCTTCTGAGCTGTGTTTTTCTCCTTGGTGCTGGCAGTGTGTGCGTGTGTGAGGTATTTCGGAGGTGCTCCTGCATTCACTTGAGCAAACACAGATTTTGGGTGGGGGGAGGGTGCTGGTGGCTTTCAATCAGTGACTGCCCTGCCATGTGTGTCTGTCCTGGGCTACTTGCAGTGATAACAGAACAGGGTGGCTTGAAGCCCTGGAAGGAGATACGGGGCTGATGTCCCTGCCTGTGGTAAGGAGTGGGTGACTTCTCAAACCCAGCCCTTACTTGGCTGCACCCCGCTTACTCCTCTGCTAAGTCAGAAGAAAGGGGGATGAGAAAGTAAAACATGAAGTCTCACCCTTAGTTTTGCCCGTGGTGAGCAGCTCTGCTTTGATATAAGTCATTTAAATTGATGGCAGTTCCTTCTCCCCCCACCCCCGCCTTGCGATATAGATGATTAGAAGCAGATAGATACCACCAGCTTGTGGCTCTGCCCCTTTCCTCCCCTTCCCTGGTGTGAATGTCTGTAAGGACATGAGGGGGTGCAAAAGGACTGGCTGCCCCTCCAGCTTTTCCCCAGCATCGCTGTGGTGCTGAGCTGCGCTGGGAGGTTTCTGATGGCTCTTCGCCTTTTCTGGCAGCAGGAACTTGCTGTCCAGGGAAACACTGTTATCTCTGTGATAAAATGCTGTTTATGTGTGGTATTTTTTGTTTGTTTGCTTTGTTGGGGTTTTTTTGTTTTGTTTTGGGTTTTTCAGTTTGTTTTTTTTTTTTTTTTTGTTTTGAGAAATATCCTTCCTACAGTCACAGCTATTGGAGGAAGTAAATCGTGCAGCTTTAAGGAGCCTGAGCCAAGTGAGGCTTTTGGAGCACTGCTGCCTGGTCCCTGGGACCTGGTCCCTGGGAGCTCCCTCTCCTTGGTGGCCTTGGCTTGTTTGTGGAGCCACAGCTGATAGGGAAGTGTTGTCCTCTAATAAACGAGAGATAGCGACTAAGGAGATGTTAATAGCAGAAGGTGCCACATGAAAAAGTAACACCCATAGCACTGTGAGGGCTGTTGGCAGTGATTTCCTTCCCGTGTGGACTTTGGTGCATTCCCGGGCTGCACAGTTCACAGACAACATCAGGGTGTTCCTGTTGTTTCTGAGGCCAAAATCTGTGTTGGCTAATTGTGGTACAATATCTACATTTTGCTCTGATTTTTTTTTTTATTTTTAAGCTGTATTTAGTGTATTGTCTATTAAAACATCTGGTACGATAAGTGCTTAGAGAACATAACTCTCCAATATTCATAGTTAGGAGCAGAAAATGTGCTTGAGGTGATGCCACGTACCCAACTTTCACCACTCCAGAAGGGATTCACATCTCCTGGTGCAGCTGGGAAGGTCATGAATCAGTGGTGAGAGACTGATTGAAACCACACTGATTGTTTGAATGACAGGCGAAACAAAATATGAGACTTCACGCTTTAACTCCTCTGCTAATTCAGAAAAAAAGGGGAATGAGAAGATAAACTTGTTCCCATTAAAAGACCCTATGACCATATTGGTTTTTTAGCCGTTATAGCCGTACTTGAGGGCCACTTTTGCTTCATCCTGTTGCTGAGAGGAAGGATGGAACAGTCATCAGGCACACAGGGCACATGGGAAGTCCTGGGTTCATCCCCTGCTCTCTCACCAGCTGTCCCCTGTGTTCCTTCCTAAGTCTCTTTGCCTTTCAGTGTCCCAGCCCCATGTCTGTAAGCACAGAAAACACTTTCCACTGCACTTGGAGGCTGGAAACCAAGTATCAGTGTTTTCAGGGTACTCAAATAATATAAATAATAATTATAAACTGATACATTATTTATTATTAATTAATAATAAATAATAAATGGTAATGAATAATAATAAGACTATTAAACACACAAACTTAAGAGTTTAAGCAGCTTTTATGTACATACCCAGCATGTGCATGATGGAGATGTCTCCTGGTTATATGCACAGTAAGTTGCCACTGTGATAAACCTACATGGGTGAGGTGCTCATTTTCTGGATGAATTTGGGTTGGATTGAAGGACCACCAGGTCTTGACAAGCGAGTTCAGTATGCAAAGAACAAGATGTATCATTCCCGACCAGCAAATCTCTTCTTTGTTGCTACTGTTATGTAGTTCTTATGTTTCTGTATAGGTGCGTGCTTGGAAATTATGGAGAGGGTTTTGTGGGGTTATTTCAGGAGCAAAAGCATTGCTAGATGCTTTCTCTGTTTATACTTTGGAGTATGGGATTGTGTGGAGTTGTGCTTTTGAGATGTGCAAAGCATTGCACTGGAGTGTACAGTGTAATTAGCAGTGCAATTAGCCTTCTAATTAATAAAAGTCTTGATTTTGACACCCCAAATTGTGTACTGGTGGTTGGGAAGAATACATGTTGCTGTGATGGGGTTGCACAGCGTCCCTGATGACTCACTGAGAGCTGCTGGTCCAGGGTGCTCTGGCAGAGCAGCCATAGGGATTCCACTAAAATATGTAGGGCAGGGATATGTGCTATTAGGAGAATGATGTAGGCACAGTGCCAGGGAGGTAGAGGTTAAATTACTGTGGCCTAATGCAGATTGGCACTAAACTTTGCCAAATTAAATGTTCAACCTTTCCGATGTCAGAGGTTGCATTAACCACTGGTGTAATTAAGAAAAAACCAGTAATTTTACTCAAGAGAGACTTCTGAGGCATCCTGTGCCTTGAGTTGCAAGAGCGAATAATGCCAATGTCTGTCAAAATCAAGTGTTTGTACTAAGAGGTTTTTACCAAAAATGAGACAGTAGAAGTTCCTGCTGCAAAATGCTGTCTCCTAAAAAAATGGAGAAGATGGAGTTGAAAGGAAAGGTAAAAGCATTCTTTTCTTTTAGTGAGGTGTTGATGGTAATGGGCTGTTTGGTGGTTGCTTTGGCTGTATCGAATGGGCTTAAGGTCGGACCCCAGTGACTTCTGTTTTTCCCTGCCAGAGAAGATCCTTGGGATAATAGGTTTCATACAAGGTCTTGCCTTTCTTCTGCTTCCTTCTTTCTTTTTCATTTCTGTTTTCCCCACTGAAGGAGGAGATGCTGTTCTGCAACCCTTCACTTAAAAGCAAATGTAATGCACATCTCCTGAGCAGAGCTGCTACAGGGAGTTGGAGAAGGAGGTTAAAAATCAAGCACCTTACTCTTTGCTGTTTCTCTCTTGTTTTAACATGAAGGGAACTGGAAGGATTGACTGCTCATGATAAAAATGATTTTTAGCAGTTCTGCCATCTAAACTAGATTTCATTTTTGGTCTTGTTTCTGTGGCATCATCGTTCGTTCACACTGATGAAAATCTACTGACTTAGTGTAGCTTATTGGTCTGGAGAGGCAGGAGCTCTGCAGGAGCAGTTGTGCTGATATGGTGGCCCAGACCTACACCAGTTTTTATGTTCCTTCTGCTGATGCTGTTTTTCATTTTTTGAAAGCTCCTTTCTGCTGTAGCCATTTGGTGTCATCTCAGCAAACTGTGCAAAACCGAGCACCTTGGCTGCGGTGACTCTGCAATGCTGGAAGGAAATGGTTTGGTTTTTGTGTTGGGATGGGGTCTTGAGTACCTGATCCTTTCTCTGCCGAGTGAGAAAACGGAACTGTCCCATTGCAAGTGATATACTTTCTGTGGTGGAAAAAAACACAGATGTGTGTGTGGGAATATGGCGGGGGGGGAACATCTTGGGCTAGAGGACCTGTGTCAGTGGGTAGAAAATGCATTTCCTTGGGCTGGAGGAGCAGTGCAGACTCAGTGGAGGTGACAGTGTGCTAGGGAGGTGACAATCAGCCAATCTGCAAGAAACCTTCAAGTGGAGTGAGACTCCCAGGAGCCGCTTACTCAGTCACTGATAATCAAGCCCAGGCTCGGTGAAGATGGTCTCAGCAGCTGTGCCGGTCCTTTCATCCTTCCGAGATGACCCAAGCGCTGTCACAGACGTTCAGGTATCATGAAAAATTCCCGATTTAATGGCATGGCCCTGTCGGCTGCAACATCAACCCGAGCTCTGCCAGGAACAGCCCCTGTGGTGTTGTTTGACTTGACAGATTGAAGGTGCTCATTCAATTAATGCTGCATCATGGTTCGCTCTCAATAACGCAGGAGGTGTCAGCAGTTTTGTTTACAAGCCTCTATGCTCTCCCAGTTTAAGTCATTCCTGACAAAAGGAAGTTTAAATGCTTGCATTGATTCCTGGCTCCTCAGTGCAAAATACCTGCAATGTGGCAAAGACGTGGAGATTTTTCAAAGCAGCCTAAAGGATTTAAAATGCTTTTAACATCTCGGGCACTGAGCTCCCAGGCCTTGGACCACTGCTTTTAAGCATCTGTAAGTCACAGATTTAGAAGATGAAACACTGGGTTCTGTTAGTTCTCTCAGCGCAAGCTTTGCTTATTTATTCTTTTGAGGAAAACACTCTGACTAAATTTACCCTTTGTAATGTTTAGAGATTCATATTCACAGATTTGGTCTTTCTAAAAACCGTGTTGGGTTTTGTAAAGATTGTTAATGGCTTAGAAGTAAGATTTCTGGAGATTTTGTCCGAAGTCTCTGTTAGTGAACAAATGACCCAAAAAATAGAGTCCTTAACAATTTCGTATGTGATACATGTAAGAAACTAAGATGGTTTCTAGTTTTCAAGTAAAAGCCTGAAAATAGTGAGGTGGGTTGTGTTTTTGTTTTGTGGGTTTTTTTGGGGGGGTTTTTAGAAACCCAAGCTTTTAACAAAAGTTGTTAATTTTATCCACTTTTCTGTGGACTTAAAATATTCCAGACTTGGATGCTTCCTTTGAATTTTTTTTTTGAAAAGGCTAGCTTTATGTTTACTGTAAAACTTCAGACTGTCGTATATTAAGAAGGCCCAGCATCTGAGGAAAAATGTGGAAGGAAAAAAAGGAACCAGAGTTTCAGCGTGAAACTATTTTACATGTCAGATATATTGGAGTTAATTGGCTTTTGTATCATGTTCATCTGCAGTGGATCTACCAAAATAGCCTAGATGATTGCTCTGCTCCATCTGGTTATTATCTTGCTTGTTATAATATCCCTGTGCCACGCTGTTGTGGCCGGCCACGGCTGAGAAAAAGCTTGCTGGAGATTCCTGAAGATCTGCTCTGTTATACATTACCAACTTGTCAGGGGCTCACTTGACAAATTGAAAATTAGCCAAATGCTTTTCCAAGCCAAAAGTAGCCTGAGATGATGCCTATGCATCATACCAAAGAGCTCTTTTGAGTTCCTTAAGGTGACTGACTCCAAATACTCCTCAGATTATTAATAGTGCCCTAATAAACCTGGAGAGCGATCCTATAAATTTCTACATGTTCGAGGGTTAAGCAGTGAAGTCAATATTAATTAATAGTCAAATGCAGTGTTTTATTTCATGTAATCAGCCTCCTGACAGTCTGAGCAGTCTTGGAGGTTAGTTATGCTCAAAGAGTGGGACCGATGCCAGGGCATCCCGTGCTCTGTCATTATAAAATAGCAAATAATCTGGAGCTGTTGCAAATAATAGGTCCAGATTTAATACACCACCTGAAGCACTCCGTGCTCCTTCATGAGGCGTGGTAGGAGCAGTGTGCTGGTGGACCTTGTGGGGGTTTCTCCTTGGCCTCTCCACCAGCTCTCAGTTGTAAAGCAACAGATGAAGTTGGCTTTATCATGAGGGCAGGAGAGGGGTGTGGAGACCCAGGGGCTGGAGTGTTCCGGAGTGGTTTGTAGCTTTAGTGGCTTCATGGTGGCAGCTCCAAGGCAGAAGGTTCCAGGGAGAAAGGAAAGATGTGGAGAAGCTCTGCTCTTTTAGCACAGATTGAAAAGGAGAAGGGACGTGTGTATGTGGTGCTTGGGGAGGTTGTTGTGGTGGACCTCGCAGTGCTGGATTAATGGTTGGACTCAGTGGTCTTTCCAACCTTAATAATTCTGTGATTCCAAGGGGATGCCCCTGCTGCCAGTTACAGTGCAAACTAAGTGACTTCATTATGGTTTTACATGCACTACTGGGAATATTTAAAGGAGTAAAATTCTGGTTTCAGGAGTCTGTCAGATTGCTGTGCTCAAAAGCCATTCCACTAATTTGGAGGAGTGGAGTGATTTATAGATTTTTCTGCCTTTCAGAAGGTGATTTGCAGCTCCTGGAAGTTCCTTATAAATTCTTCTCCTTTGCCTGGCCAGTAGTTGGTATCTCACCTGGTTCTGGTTGTGGTGTGAAGACACCCTTGGTGGACAAGAATGTGTGATACCTGAAACTCACTGCAGGGCATTTGTTATTAGAAAGCCCATCTTGCCCAGAAGTTCTGCCTTCACTCATTTTCACGCTACCTTAAAACTACAGCACCCTCCAAATGCCACTCTTCACCGCCAAAAAAGGCTGAGGAGGGAGAAAGGAAAATAAAAAGCGCATTTGCCAGGCAGATGCACAAATATTCTGAGGATATTTGACAGTGCAAAGATGGATGTTTCATCCAGGTTGTTTGTATTTTCTCTCCGATCCATTATTAGAGTGAATGAGGATACCTTTTGGCTACCATCTCTTCTCCAAGTGACAGGCTTCTCATAAGTTATTTATGTGGGATATGTCACCTTATTAATTATATTCCTATATAACCTGACAAGGCTGATGCAAAATGTTCCCTGGCGTGAGGAGGATTCACGTGTGATGGAGCCGTGCTGGATCCACGGTGCTCATCTCCAAACCTGCACCATCCTTCATTCTTGGGGAAGAAGAAGAAAAATAATTTGCAGAGATTTGTGGCCAGTTAACCCAGGCAATGCTTCATTTTTGTGGAAAAAAAAAAAAAAAAGAGATTTGTGGCCAGTGAAATGTTTACTATTGAATTTTTAAAATACCACATATACACAAATGCACACATAAATACAATATGTGAATATAAAATAAACAAATATTCACTGCCAGTGCTATTGATGGTACATTAGTGTTTTAATTCAGTTTAAATACATTTTGCCTGTCATCCTGTTGCAGCTGGAGTTGCAGTCTCCACATTTAGCGTATGCAACGGAATCCCTCACCACGGAGTTGAGTAGGTTGGTGTTTCCAAAGCAAAACTTCCCTCTCTATTCAATTTTTCCACTGTTGAAGCTGCTCAATTCACTCTAGGAATGTGAAATTTTGATTGAAGGCATCCTATATCCCAGTTTTGGTCCCTGTTCAGTGGAGCACATCTTGTGATTCTTATTTAGACCCAGGATATATTAATTTCTATTGTCTTGATGGCATGGTTAAGGCCTTTGCTGAAAGAGGTGGACTAAAGCATGTTGTCTGAATGCTCTCGATTGTTTTTGATGACATTAACCAGATGTTAGGCAGCCTACTGAGGGAGGACATGTGTAGATGAAGTGTAGCAGATCTTTCTATCATGCTCAGCATTTCTAACGCTTAAGGACACAGTTGTTCATCATCCACATTTCTATATCCGGATGAAAATAAATGTTCCAGGTTTTAACCATTTTTCAAGAAAATTGTTTAAATCCTTTCCCATAGCCTGGACTTTCTTTCCATGAGCTATTCTTATCCCAAGTGTCTCCTAAAGGAGATGTTACGCAGTGATGCTGCATCTGCCTGCTCTGTTCCTGCTCAACCTTTTGACATTGGTGCTGTCTCAATGGATGGAGATTTTAAAGGCCGTGTGTGTTTTTACAGCTATCTCAGGAAAAGGCTGCTGGGTTGAGAGAGTTGTGCTCTGCCATCATCTTGGCCAGATGTTTTCTCCCATCTGGACTTTTTGGGGTTCTGGGGAGCAAAGCCCAGTGCCACATGGAGCTGCAGGAGCCATTGCCCTGCGGGTCAGCCCTCAGTGACCTCTTCAGCAAACCCCTGGCTGATGGGGCCTCCTGGCCCTGGTGCAATCCTGCAGACTTCTACAGTTGCTGCCTTTTTCCACGCTTTTTTATTTAAAGTGTTTTGACTTCATGTCTGGCTGTAATGGTTTTTGTGCAGTTGAGGAGATAATCTGAGAAGCTCAACTCGAAGGTCCCTCATTGGCATTCTCTCCTCCACCACAGGAGGTGTCCATGTGTGTTTTTTAGCCTAAAACACCTGAGTTTCAAAGGTGTATTGTCAAGCACGTCTCAAGGCTTTTTGGTTGGCAAAGCACGTGTGCACCCAGCACTGAATGGCCCAGCATTACTGTGGGCTTTCCTTTAATGCCAGCTAATCAAAATGATTTAGCTAGATCCCATCTTTCTACACTGGTGCAAAGGCAGGAGAAATAACCAGAGATCAATTAATTTATCTGGGAGATGGGCTTGGGGGAGGGGAGGTTTTTTTCTTTTAATCCATGGAATCAAAAATTGGTCTTGGCTTCAGTGGGGATGAAGATGTGTTCTGTGGTGTGGATTTAGATTTAGCTGAAGTCTCATATGTCTTCTGATGAGACATACCTGCCTGCTTTCCCCTGTGGCATTTCCTGCTCCATTTCTTGTCTTTTTCAAGGGTGTGGCTTCATAGAATCATAGAATGAGTTGGGTTGGAAGGGACCTTAAAGATCATCTACTTCCAACACCCCTGCCATGGACAAAAGACACCTCCTGCTAGACCAGATTTCTTCCACAAAACGTAGAAGCTTGAACATCTTTCAGTCTCAGTTTAAATGTGCTTATGTGCTGCCTTGGATAGGGGAGGATTAAGTCCTGAACTGTCACTCTCCCTGAGAATTTGCCTAAAAATGTAACAGAAACCTCCAGCTTTTCTCAGCTACACCTGTGACATGAGTAAATAAACAGCTCAGTGTTTTCCTGCAGGACCAAATATATTCCAAAACTATATCCAGTAACCCTTGTTGTACAGCCAGAAGTATTTTAGGTGAGACCATCCACCTAACTTGTATTTTCTTCACTGATATCACTGTGCCTGTATTTAAGCTTTTATTGCTGTAGCTACATCAGTCAGGGATGGGAAAGCCACAGTGCTGGGGAAAGCATGTTCGGTGATTAAATAGCTGCTTTTTGAGCAAATTCCTCTGTTGTGGGATAAGTTTGAATGGATAGAGCCTGATTAATGCCCACAGTTGAGTTTGGGCATTCATGCCTGAACTCCAAGTGTCATTTTTATGACAGGGAGAGACAAAAAAGCAGTGGTAGGAGATGCTTTAACTGGTAAAGTGTTGGTGTTTTGTGAGAGTAAGGGCCATGGTGAGCCTGCCTTGGCTGCACTTTGTTCTCCAGCATGGGAAGATGTCGTAGATCTCAGCCACAGAAAATTAATACTTAAGCACCTCAATATCTGGGCATGTCTGAGCCTGAGAGCTGGCTTTCCAAAGGATGTTGGACCTCTTCCATGATTGCTGGTTTTAGGTGATATCTGCCCAGGCACATCCAAGTTTGCCAGCAAGTGCTGGAGTTTGGTTCTTTGTCTTCATCCTTGTTTTTTTTATGGAGTGCTGAGAGGTTTTGGGTGGGATGCTGAGATACCATATTCTCCAAACGGGTTCTTCCTGTGTTTGTAGGAGAGGTTGAGTGCACATGCAGAGACAGGATTTAATGCCAATGCATCCTCCATCAAAACTTGTATTAAATGGGCATAGGGCTCACTGAGCTCCACTAATCTCTGGCTTGTGTGGCTGAGCAATGGAGGGATTCTTGCCCTGCTTTGAAGAGAGGAAGGGAATGTGTAAGGGGAAGCAGGAGCTGGAGTTGCCAGGGAAACACGAGCAGGGATGCTCGCATGGCTCTCACCTGATCCCTGCCGCAGCAGCTCCACGGCGCAGGTTCCCTTTCATACAAGTGTCATGTAGCCCTCCTGGGTGAATTCACGGTCACAAAAGTCTGCTGAAATTGTCCCCTCCAGCAGCTTTTCTCCCCCAAAGGCTTGAGGGGCAGCACTGGTGCCCAGCAGGACCCCAGTGAGTTGGGGGACATGCAGTCAGCCCCTTGACATGCTGCCCATCAGCATCATGGCTGGTCCCTGAGAGTTGTGCCAAACAGGGATTTGCTTCTTTTGGGATTGCTTTTGGGGGATTGCCAATTCTCTCTCCCTAGGTAGGAAGGAACGCAGCAAGTTCAGTGGTTTCTCCACTCGTAAACATATCATGGGAGATGGGGATGATGACCATCTGTGTTGTCCCTGTTTTCATTGCTCTTACAATTGTCATTCCCATTTGCCCCTTTGGACTAGGAGTCCTGGAGTACTTTGCTTTTTGAATAATTAGGGGCAGGCCACGTACCTAGTGCTCAGTACACCCCGTACCAGGAAAGATGACTTTCATTGAATTTATGATTATGCAGGTATTTTCTTCCCAGAAAATGTTTTATTTATTGCAATGGTTATTGATAGCTGCACTTACCAATTCTGTTGAGGCAAAATAACCTTCTACGACTGCTTTTTTTATTTGTGCTTGTGGAACAAAAAATCAATCCTGGCAAAAATTTGAATATCTGGATTTCTCTTGGCTTCCCCACCTTGTAAAATTTAATAATAGCTTGTAACTGTTTTCATCAGCTGCTCCTCTGTTCTTTAATTGAGCACAGATGAATCTTGAATGAGTGTTTTTTGTATGACTGGGTGGGTTTTTTTCATGTTTAAGCAGCAGTCCGTTCACTTTAAGCAGTGAGCACTTTTGGGAGATGGATGCGGCACTGTTTGTAGTGTGATTATTTTCTTAAGTTCAGAATTAAACAGTTGAGGAGGAAAGCAATTGAAACTTTCCTGTGCTGGCGGGTTCCTTGGGAAGCAGCCGGTACCATGCAGGAATTGGAAGCAGCTGGCTTTGCTTTATAATTAATCAAGGGAGTGATTATCTTGCGATAATCTTGCCCCCTTCATCTCCTATTGCATAAGTAAACAGAACTTCAGCTTGTATACATTGAGTTTGGCCTTCCACTTTTGCTACCAGAGGTGGGTGAAAATTCAGGCATGCTGGGATGAGCTTCCCCTCTGTCAGCTCTGCCTGGCTTGTCGCCCCCGTCACCCTGGGACAGTGCAAGAAGGGGCTGAGCTGAGCTGGCTGCTCCAAGAGCAGTGATGGAACCCGGTGCCAGCTCATGGGTGAGCTGTCCCTGGCTCAGCTGAGCAGGGACCATGTTTCACAGCCAAACAGCCACGTGAGGAGAAGGTGGGTGCTGCAGGGCTCCGGCTGTGCTCCAGGAACTGCTCTTTCTGTAACATCTGGCCAGAGGCTGCTGCTCTGAGCTTCAAACGGAAGAAACAGACCAATTTAAAAACTGAAAGGCCCCTGCTGAGGGGTGAGTGTGGGGCTTGCACTGTGGTGCCTCCGAGTCTGTGTCTCAAGTTCAGTAGGGTGCACTGGGAGAGGTGAGCTCAGATTAGAGGAACTCCTGTCCTTAAGAGCCTTGGTTACCTCTGAACTCACAATGGGCTTGAGAGGCAGTTGGCACGCACACCACTGGCTTTGGGGCCAAGCCTGAAATCCCTCTTGGCCAGCTTACCTGAGTGCTGCCAGCAGGCTGGCACTGCTGCTCCCGTGGACCGCAGCACCTTAGGCTGGGGTTTGCCTTTCCAGGCTGCTCTTAGGTCCTGTTTAAAATGAAGGAGAAGACATGTCTAAATAGCACACTGCCCATTTATCTGTATTTTATTCCTTACCATTCCCCTGCAGTATCTTCCCGCTGGGGAGGTGAAACCATGAGCTGCAAGGAACTGGCTCCTTTGCTTGTCAGTGGCGCCGGCGTGGCCCGTTTGCTCGCCCGGAGGCGGGGGACACTCAGTGTCAGCTCCTGTTCAAAATACATTTGGTTTCTAATTTGAGACGGGGATTCTGCACAAACACTTGGCATAGGTGAGTTGGAAAAAGGTTTTAAGGGTAAGCAGGTTATTTATACTCTGTCTTGCGTGTCCAGCCTGTGTTTGTGCTGCTAAGTCGTTTATGTTTATTTTCTGGAGAAAGACCTCTGCCATAAATACTGCTCTAACCAGCAGTCAGCAGCAAGCACAGGGTGGCCCATAGGGCACAGTGGCCAGCTGGGATGGAGGAGTCTGGCTGGGGAGGAGGCTTTAAATGGGGTTCGGTGTCTTCCCAAGGACCGCGTCCTACACCGTATAGCGACTGGGAGGGAACAGTGGGCTGGGTGATGTGGAGCCTCCATTCTCCATCCCTGGGCAGCTTAATTTTCAGCACTGGAAAGGTTTTCAGGCACCTTGGGCTGGGAGCAATCACAGGTTCATGCATATGAAAAATTTGTAGCAGGGCTTGGTGTTTGTATGAGCCCTGCTCATATGGCAGTGATCCCACCTGTGAAGTCCCTGGAAAGTACTGTTTAATATACACATTCCTCCTCAGGACAGAGGTATGAACAAGCCACTGGGCACTCAGATGAGTAAAAGGCATTTGGAGGTGCCTCTTGGTTCAGGGGGAGGGAAGTGGTTTTGAAACATGTGGAATGTTAAAGAAAATCCCTGTCTTCCCATAAAATGTCAGGAGGGACATTTACCCTCCCATTCGTCCCACAGACTTTTTAGTGGGAAAGAGTTAAATGTCCTCTCACATGTGTTCATGGCCACAGCCTTGAGGAGATTTCTCGTCTTCAAGAAATAAACGTAGCACGTGTTCAGCTAAAAATATTGCAGGAGGAATGCTTCCTTGGCCACAGCCCCGATGAGGGAGAGCAGCTGCTGAGTCGCGGGGATTTTGCTTGTTTTTAAACTTCATCTGTCTTCAAAGTGATGCTGTGGCAGTTGTGGGGCGTTAGAAGAGCCAAAGTCCTCGCTGACCTTTTGCGTCCACTGATGGACATGGGCTAGGACTTCTTGGCAGCTGTTTGCAGCATGGGTTGGAGGAGGCTGTTGGCTTTGTTTGCTTTTTTTTCTGCAAAAGCACAAAACCTGGGGCTTACTGGGATGAGTTGAACTTCGGTAACTGCAGGATGCTCATCTGAGGTTGCTCATCAGTGTGACAATCTGCTGCTGCACAGAGGTGGAGGGTGAGTAGAAGTGTCTCAGCCTAACTTTTTGCAGTCCCTAATACCAAACCCTCATCAAGCTAGGCGCCCAGTTCGCTGTGTTAATGGGCAAAATGGATATTGACCCTGGAAATCGACTGCCTTCCTCTGACTGTGCACACCTTTGATCAGTTCACCGCTTTCAAAAAGCCAAACCTCTCCCGAGCTCGTCTCAGTGGGGTGGGACTTTAACATTTGGGTTAACCTTCTGCTTTAGAGCCTCTTACCCCTGCAGGTAATTTCAGTTTGGTGTTTCCATTCTCAAACCTGTCGTGTGGGGTTATTGGTGCCTCCATAGATGGGTGGGGCTTCCTGGCCAGCTGTACTGACACTGCAGGTGGATGCTGCTGCTCCTCGACATGAAGGTGCTGGGAAGCTGCACTCCAGGACTGGCATGCCCTGTGCTAGCTGCTCCCACTCCCAGACAGATCATTTTAAAGGATGCCTCACTTTGCATTGTGAAAGCAACCCTCCTTTCCCCCCTCCCCCTTTTTTCACCCCTTTTTTTTCTTTTATCCCTTTTTTTTTTCTTCCTGCATTGCTGTCCAGTCATTCGCACACCACCCCAAATCCCAACAGAGACCTGATGCTGAGGGCCAGATGAAGCAGCAAATGTATTCAGCCCGATGATTTCCACATGAGCTGGGCTCTGTGCCGGTGAAAGAAGTGAACTCATTGCAGAAACCTCCCAAGAATAAAACTTTGGTGAAAGGATCAACCTTATTAGCACATTTAAGGAGAAAGGGGGTTTGTCACTGTATCAGTTTATGCTTCAGCACATTAGCGTTGTAAATCTCTTTGTGGAAGGATTGATTAAAAACCGATATTTCCTTTCCCCTCTAAAAACCCAGAAAGAAAAAAAATTAAATCCCCAGCACACTAGTTTGCTGTAAATCTTTTAAGAAAAGTTTATGGGGTTTGATGATTTGATGCCTCTTGCAGTAAAAATGATTTTTTTTTTTTCCCCCAAGCAGTCTTTTGGTTTCCCAAGTATTCTTCTGGTCTTTTCAGTTGAAAAGGAAAGGCAAACTTTCATGAATTGAGCAGGGGTACTCTTTGAATGAAGTGAGGGTCAGTGCTTCTCCAGGCTTTTCTTCCCATTGTTTGAAGAATACACTGAGGATGGTAGGAGCAGATGTGCTGCTTCTATCTGGGCTTATTTGGGCCCTCGTATGGGTATATATGAGCTGCTATTGCATTAAATCCTCCCATGGTTGCTGTGGCTTAGTCTGTGTTACTTAATGGTTGAAGCTCTTATTAAGCATAGGATGAGTTCTGGCACTTTACATTGACACCATCCTATTAAAAAAACAATGACAAAAAGGGTGAAAATTATCAGTAGAAGGAAAAATCAGTGGAAATCTCTCTCTTCTTTGATTTGTTGTTATACACCCTGCACTGGTGACCCCTTGGAGAGGTATATCTGCCATACGGGCCTGCTGCAGCTGGGATGGGCAAACTTAGCCAGCTGTGTTAGCAACAGAGGGTGAGCTAATGCATCATCCAGCCACTGATTGCTGAATGTGACATGTTGTTTGTAATAGTACCTGCCACAGGGATTAAATTCCAGAAAAAAAAAAAAAAAAGTGGAAAGTGAAGGAGACTGTATTTAAAATAACTCCCTGTGAATGATCTATCTGTATTTCATAATGTACAGGAAGATTGGCCATTCTTTGAGCACTAGATTGCTAATTTTGTTTGGCCAATGACTCTCAATTTAACTATACTATAAATGAAATAGAGAACGGATGCTCATGGTCATGAATGTTTCAATGTTAACAACAAAAAGTCTGGTTTTTGTTAGGGTAGAGGAAAAGCAGTCTGGCATTGGAACAGAGATGCTGCATTAATTAAAGGCAGCCAGAAACCTGGCAGGTTTTTTGCTTTTAGGGGGAAATCCTTCGAACAGAGGCTTGCTTCTGACTACTTAAATTGGTATGAAAATCACTGCCTTGTGTTAATTACAGACATGTCATGCCGGGTAGGGCTCCATCCCGTCGTGGAAGTACTGTTATATCACTGCATGTTCCCACTGTTCCAGTATCTCTTAAGGCAGGTGTTCTCTCATGGGCACACATCACTGCTTCAAGGACAGTATCTCTTTCATGAGGACCATACCCCTTTCACCTTCTGAATCTCTTATCCTCTTGAAACAGAGCAATTGTTCGGTGGGGAATGTAAAGCACATACTCGTCCTTACCTGCCACTAACGATGGAGGCGGTTTGTTTTGGTTGAGGAAAATACATTTAATACATAAAATGCATATAATTACTCACCTATTCATCTCCCTTTTTTTTTTGTCCCATTCTCTTACCTTGTTTACACATGAGTGTGGGATGTGGTTTACCCAGGGGAGAGGGCAGAGCTGGGCTTGAGTCTGTGCTGCACGAGGCAGCCGTGGGAAATCCTGCTTGTGTGAGCAATGGCTCCAAAGAAGCAGGTCACAGTTTGCTTGTCCCCTTGTAACGGGCCAGGAATGATCTTTACCCCATGAAATACCCATGTGGAAAATCTGTGACACGTGTCCCTCTTCCCTAGAGGGAAATACACTGGTCAGAAATCCTGGTCTGCTATGCTGGAGCTGCCTTTGCCACAGCCCCTCCTAATTCAGCCTCATCAGGAGGAAATCACTGGTTTGCACCTGATGCATTATCAAAAAATATCCACTTGCAATGAGGCTGGATTAAGCATGACATTTTACAAGGCCAGCTGGGAGAAATGTTTTGTGATTAAGTGAAGCTACTTTCTATTCGAGTCATGCACTTTATTTTCCAAAATATCTCATTTTTGGAGGGCAGGATGCATATTCATCACCCTCTTCCCAACAACCACATTTTACAAACAGGACTAAACAGCAACCAGTCAAACTTACTCCATGCCGGGGCCAAACAGAGCTGGAGAGATGCTATCTTCAGCAGGATTTATGATGCATTTGTGTGCTTGGAAGATGCTGTGTGATACCCAGCCACAGGCTGACCATTCACGGAAGCGTTAAAATGACAAAAGGAGTCACCCAGCAGAAGCTTAGTGCGATGGGCTTGAGATTTTGTAGGTGTTAAGTTGTTGAAGAGGATTGTGATGCACTAATTTAACCTCCTACATAGCATGGACAGCAGAACTTGATCTTCTGATACCTGTAACCTGTCCTTTTTGTACTATGTGCTTAAAATCTGTTCCAAGATAAGAGTCTACTTAAGCCTTTAAAGATTGCTTAGCAGTCAGTAGAGCTGGAAGCAGCACTGTTGGCTGAACAGCAAAATGATGCTGGGCATATCAGTTCCCAATCCTGCAGGGATACCCAGGATGGAGCAGAGGCTGTTGCTACTGACAGAAAGCTTTGTTGAAGGAATGGGACCAAGAAACCTAATATCCATACTGATGTTTGAGCTGAAAACCATCTGCTTGAGCTCTCCTGCTAGTCCAGGATGAGAAGTTTGTGTACTTCTAAGAGGAACTGTGGAGAAGTTGTGTCCTTCGTCTGTAAGTGGAAGATGGAAACAAGGATTGGGAGATAGAAATGTTTCATCCTAGAATAATGATAAAATCTTCCATTCTAGGATAATGAGATGAGAGAAAATAACTGGAAGGCACATCTGGCTGATGCAGGTGATCCCTCTAAAAAAATAATTTGTCGTTCCTTAATCTTCTACTAAGGATGCCCTGAGTTTGGGATTCCTGTTGTGCCCTGGAAAACATCTTGCAGATTCATTGGGCTTCCCTGTGTGTTAAAATGCATGAGAAGAGTTGCTGGCTTTCTAGCACTGCTGTGATGAGCTCTCTGCTTGCCATCCCTTAGGTGGATGGTTTGCAAGGAGGGATTTCCCAAAAGCTTATAGTATTGACTCAGCCCTACTTCTAGAATCCAAGGGAAATATCTGCTGAGGCACTTGGAAGCCCCTCCTGGAGTTGCTGAGGTCTGTGGGGACTTCCACATGTGCTTTGATCTTTCTGTCTGAAGTGCTTTGAAACAAAGATTTTGTGGAGAGCAGATAGTCAGCATTCCTGAAGACTTTCAACTTCTGCAGCAGCTCTCAGCAAGTCTTGCCTTTATGGTAATGGTTGTTAGAAATGAAGACCTCAATCCAATGCAACTTTGGCACTGGAAGACATGGAGGTCATCCCTGGAGCTGCATGGGAGGTTTCCAGTACAGATAAACTCAAGGCAGACACTTTCTGGTTTGCAAACTCTCCTACTTGATGAGCAAGAGGATGCCCTACAGAAGGGGACAGGGCAGGAATATGGGGCAATTTGGATGCAACCAGCAAGTCTTGGCACTAAAACACTGGTTGTGGTGGGGAAGGTGTCTCTCTCCTGAGCTCTGTGGTCTTCCAGTCCTCAAGTGACTTTGAGTCTCTGGTTGCCCCATCCTTGACCAGTGAAATCACATCCACGTGAGGCTTTTCTCCAGTGACACAAACCTGCCTCGTGCTACTGCCAACATCTCCTTGGATGCTGTGTTGGGCAGAGCTCTTTGGACCGCTGTTGTAATGCTCTTGCTCAGCACACCCCGTGTTTGCCTACCCGGTTTAAAGTGTTACTAGTTCCTGAATGGAGAAACTATTTGCAGGAACTCAGTAGCTTCCCTGCTTTTGAGCAATGGAGCTGTTAAGAAGCGGCTGCTACAGATGTGGTCAGATGTGCCACTGAAATTAAAAGGCAATATGAATTTAATGGGAAGTAGCTGCTCCTTAATGGTTGCATCCATCAAGATATTCCTAGTCTGGGGTGGAGATTAATTTTTAATCTGTTTTATTTCATTGCAATATATCCACGAGACTGAATTGAAACAAAAAAAAAAAAAATTATTCCAGGATAAACGTTCTCACCTGTGGGTACTGAAGAGGAACAGGAGTCTGAACAGCTCTGCTGGACTGGCTGGGTGTGCGCACAAGCTGCAAAGTGATTGCAGGCAGCAGTCAGCTGCTGCAGTTGTAAGAGGGAACCCATCATGTGGAAAATCCCTTGCAGCTGATATGTCAGTCATACCTGAGGATCAGCCAGGAGGGAGGGATAACAGCACGTTTGCTTCCCAGTTGAAGGCTGTGTAGCTTGTAAAAAACTTTAGTAAAGCTGGAAATGAGCTGCCGGGAGTTACTGGGGAACTGCGGTGAGAGGTACGAGTGGTTTTAGTGTTGGAGAATAAGAAGTAAGAGCAGTTGAGAAAAACAGAAATGGAGCCAGTGCTCCTCATCTTGATCAGTGTCTTAAAAGCAGTCTGATTAATCAAAATTCCTTGCAAAGCAGCATTTTATGGGGTGCTGGCACAAGGCCTGCTCTGAGTTAGCCAGGTCTGTCACAGGCGGCTGTGCAAGAGCTGTTTGCATCGAGGGTCGTGTGAGGAGATGGGGAATTTTTCAAAGTGGTTCTGGAAACTCATTAGGCTAAAAGAAAAATGTATAAATCTGTGGTGGGTGTAAGTTGTCACTGTATTTTCCCCTTTAAATGTGCCTAAGCTGGGCTCCTCCACCCCTCCATCATCCCCCACCCCCTCTCAGTGCTCGCCTGCGTGTGCGGCTCTGGACATGCCAAACCAGAAGCGCTCCTCCCTGACCCCTTTGGACAGATTTTGGGGTAGGGAGGGAAGTTCCCAGCCCACAGGGGTTGAGGTGCATTCAGGGTGCCAGTGCAGCAGCAGAGGTTTCCATGCCAGGCTGCCTTCTCATCCTCTCCCTGCCTGCACTGCTGGCATTGTGCCGGTGATCCCAGGCAGGTTGCTTGGCCCCGGTTCCAGTGTCCTTGCACCCAGCACTGTTGTTGCTGGGCAGGATGGAAGGGTGTCAAGCACCTGGGTCCTCTGGTTGGAAGCAGTGGAGAATACCACATTTTCTCTTGATAGAGTTAAATAATGGGATTTTTCTTCCTTTTTTTTTTTTTCTTCTATGTTCTTTCTTTCCTTCTGTTTTCATAGGGGATTGTGATGTTTTCCTGCTTCAGGTATTTATACATCCAGACAACCCTGCCCACTGGTGCCAGTCCCTATTTCAGCACAGCCCTGCTCCTTCCTTTGAGCTTGCCTTCACCAGGTTTATTTTGTGATAAAACAAGCTCATCTTCACCCTGGAATAACCTTTAGGGCTGTCAGTTAACCAAGTTAAGAGCTCTGGTGTTTTTCTCTTGGCCATTCAGAGATGCTCAAGTTCCTGGTGCTAAACAGCATCAACTGAAGCACCATCTGCCCGGGGTCATGGGCACCTGTGGAAATTGGTTGAAATACCCCTTTGTTTGTTTTTTTTTTAAATAAATTGTTTTTTTGTGAATTGGAAGAAGCTCTAAAAATTCGTTTCCCTGTTTTGTTGCTTAAAAATCCAAAAATCTGTTGCTTCAGAAGGGTGAAGAGGGCAGACAGAGGGCTGCAGCTGAAGGTGCAGGTGGTGGCAGCAAAGCAGTGAAATGCTGTGGGATCCTGGACTGTTGAGACTCATCACACGCCTGTGGCATCTTCTTGCCGTAGGGGAACACTTGATTTCATCTTAGTTAAACCCTCCTAGTGGGTTGGGATGGCAGTGGTGACACACCAGGCATATTCTTATGTTTGATAATGTGCTGTTTCACCTCTGGTAGAAATGGGATGCTTCTCATCTAGCCCCAACATCATCTGTGCTCAGATGGTTGATGATTAATGTGATTTTTTTCCCCTACATTCAGGGAAATCTTAGCAGAAGGGTGGAGCAGAGCAGGAAGCAGCAGCAGCAAATGCCATCTCTCCCTCGTGGAGAAAGATCCTCCTGCTTCCCTATTAAAAAATTAACAATAATGAAATAAGTTCTTTATACTTACCCCTGGTCAGAAGATGCTTGCCCATTTTGGGAGTCTCCTCATGTGTTTTCTGGGAGTATTTTACAGGATGCAGGGCTCTTTTTTTTTTTTTTTTTTTGTTCCATGCCTGGAAGTGTTTGAGGCCAGGCTGGATGGGGCTCCGAGAAACGTGATCTATTGGAAGGAGTCCCTGCCCATGGCAGGGGGTTGGAATGAGATGATTTTTAAGGTTCCTTCCAACCCAAACTATTCAGTGATTCAAGAAAATTACATTCTCACTGGGAATGATGCTGTAATAGAGGGCACTTTGGTTTTCTCTCAGTTAAACCTTACAGCAGGTTTACCTGCTGGAATCAGGAGGAGTTAAAATGAAAATGGAAACGTTCAAATGAAGATAGCACACAGAGTCTGATAGTGATAGAAAACGGCTGCAAAACAGTAGGGATGGCAGACTGAAATCTCAGGCAGTCAGAAGGCAAATGAAAAGTAAAGATAAAGAGTTCCTCAGAGATGTTTGCTTCAAAAAGAAAAAAATTAAAATAAAAATGTTGTGGAAGCAGATTGGTATCGATGCACACCCAAAAGATTTGGCAACTCAAAGAAAGAAGACGCTAAAAAAGGAAATTAAAATTCCATATATTGTTTGAAAGGCAAGAGATTGCTGCCTTAGAAGAAGTGCCATTGGCATGTGTGGCATGTTCTGAAATTGCTTGGGAGAGTATATTGGATTGGGGTGGGGAAGGGAGGGAGAGACTAATTATATATAATCTTAAAATGAATTAGGTGATATAAATGTAATGAAAGCAAATCCTGTTCCTGGAGAGACTTTTCAGTTTGCATTTTGATATCCTAGGGCAATGGCATGTTGCTCTCTGACAGACAACCATTTGATTTGGAAATATGTGAATAATTGGGAAGTGAAACCTCTTTGAATTTGTTCCTTTCCCCTCTAGCGTTTGAAGGACTAATTATAGGAAGAGCTGCAGAATGCCCTGTGCGGGCACGGATGCAGCCAAGTTTCTACTTTGCTGGCTGCATGAGTCACTGCGCTGCATCCTGTGCTCTTTGATATGTGTCCTTGCTTCCAAAATTATATATTTATTTTATAGATGGAGAGATAAGTGTGTTTTACTGCGTGTCACTGAGCCCTTGCTAAAGATACCTCTGTCAAAAGGATGCACAGCAGCTCGGTGGAGGAGGCTGGGGATGGGCTGGGACGTGAGAGTGGCTGGGTTTGAGTAAACACACCGATGTGAAGAGTGAGCGGCTTGAAAGCTCGAGCATTTTGGCAAGGCTTGTGCTGCTGGCTCGACTGAGAGGCAGTGCCCTATTTTAAGATGATTTTAAATTGGGTCTGAGGATCCTCCTGTCTGCAGTTCTCTGCTCACCAGTAGCCAGGTGCTGACCCTGTGCTGGGCAGGAGGGACCATCTCCCGTGCCCAGCATGGGCACTGCCAGTCCTCCGGATGGCACGAGCAAAATCAGTGTGACCAACCCAAGCACCCTGAGGGGGGAGAGAGGGTTAATCAACCACATGACTGATCTGAGGCACTTGGTCCCATTTATCATCTCTGCCTGTGCTCAGCCCCAGGATGATGGGTGTGCCAGGGGAGTTAGGGCCAGCGTTGAGATGGGAGATACAGAAAGCGTGAATAAAAATACTTCTCAGTCTGGAAAAAAGCAGGATTTCACTATCTGGAAGAGCTTACAGATCCTAGATAATTATACTATACAAATGTGTGAATGTCTTAAAAATATATGAAGTCCTCTCCCAGTGATGGGACATGCATGATGGGAGCAAAACCTCCTCTGGGTGGGTCTGTATGGGGAGAGTGGGGCACTTACAGCAAGGTGGTGTATATAAAGCCCCAAGCCTCTATGTGAGAGCTGTAGTTCCCAAGCTGTGCTCAGCAGGCCAGTTCTAGTGTCTTATGTTAAGCTTTTGTTGTTTAGGTAACAAGGAAAGTTTGGGATCTTCTGACATAGATGAGTCAAGTATTCCTGGTGGCTCATTCCTGACCCGATATATAACCTTGGGCTTGGAGCTGTGCCTCCTCCTCCGGCTCTCCCCACCTGTGATAACTGGGATAGCGACATTTGCTGCTGTTTGTAAAGCAGCGTTGGCATGGAGAGCTGCAAAGTAAAACGGGGATGCTTTACCGGGCCAGGATGCGGGACGCTCCGCTCGCTGTTCCGGCCCAGAGCCAATGCGCGAGGTTGCTTAAAACACGGTGCATCCTTTGTCTCACCATCTTTAGGCAATATGCTGTTTGGGAGGAGACTGGTGCAGTGAGGACCAGATGTACGTTAAGCCCTTGGGGCCATATTGAAATGCAAATGGAAATGAAATAGTGTATTTCTTCCAAGAGTGGTATAGAGATGAAAATGCCTCGTTGGTAAGACTGTGCATCGAAAGCGGATAACTGGGTGTCAGCCCTGACAATGCTTTATCCTGTTGGGAAACCTGCGTGCAATGCAGTGTTGTATTTGGGGTTTTGAGGTCATTGTTACACAGATTATTTAAGCCTGGATGCATTTTTAGCTGGACTTTGTCTAAAGAATAAACATAGCAGGGGCTGTTTTCCAGTCATCAGCTAAACGCCCAGATCAAGGGCTTGAGTCAGCAATTCTTGCAAAACATTACTGGCTGTCTTCAAAAATATTTCCTAACACATTTTGCTTTTGAAAATGTAATCATGCATAAAGAGATGTACGTTAGTTTTGCTTCACAAATGATTCTGGTGCCTAGATTCTGTGTGTGTGTGTGTGTGTGTGTCTTGGCTCTGCCTCTTGCTTGTGTGGTGCTCTGCTTCCTACATGCATCCATGTATGCCTGAGATGGCAACCTAAAGAAGGGACTCATCCTCTTCCAGGAATAAAAGAGATAAATGATCTCCTCCTGAAAAAACAGGATTTATATTTTTGCCGTATTAGGGATGTGTGGCTTGTGGCAGCATAACTAACCTGCAGACCCTCATTCCACTAGAAAAGCTGCTGCTAACAAAGGGCTCCTGCTCTTGCTGCAAGGCTTGTAGGTCTGCCCTGGCTTTTGATTCAATCTGTAGAACTCCTTTCCAGTAGAAACACCAGTATTGTTCATATTTCATGGTAAGATGGCTAATCCCCATGCTAGAAATGTAATATGTATACCTTGTATGGCAAGGAGGACGGTATGTTCATGCCTCCCTATGTGGAAGTCAAAGGGGGTTCTGAGTTGTCAGCTTGGAACAAGCGCTGTGGCAACTTCTTTCTGCTCAGATTTTTCAAAACTGTGTAGTGACTCGTGGATACTTAATTTGAGACATTTTAAGCATTTTTTTCCCCCTCAAGAGTGAGGCACCTTTTCAAGACAGCTTAGGCTGGCTATCCTGCATGAAAATATTTACTCCCTTTGGAGTTCTTGGCCCTTCCAGAATACAGCTGGGCAGGCACGTGGCTTCCTCTACTTCAGTGTAAAGGTCACTTATGATGTGTTGTTAATGAATAATTACTACTGCATGCTTCCCTCTCTAAATGGCATGGCATCCTTGCTACATAAAACATTAAAAACTTAAGATGGAAAATACCAATGAACAGAAAGCCTGTGCAAAATCTCTGCCTATTGGGAAGTGGTTGCAAGGGGAGCAGGGAGGGTCTCTGGCAGGGAGGAGGCTTTGTGTCCTTCTCTCAGCAGCTGTTGGCTCCAAATGGCACTTCTGGGCTCGAGGCAGTTGTTCTGAGGGATTGGGTTCCTCAAATCCCAACATGAAAAGAAATGCAGTCTGTCTCGGTAGGTCAGATGGAAATCAAGAGCAGAGTCACAGTCAATAACAAACTGTTTGGTTGGCCAGTAGTTGCTTGGGTCTGCCAATATTTGAATTATTTTTAAATTATGTTTTTAGATTGAAGATGTTTAGTATAGGAACCAGACTGGGCCAGAACAAAAGCCCACCCAGCCCAGTGGCCTGAGTCCATCTTTTCCCAAAAGATGCCTGGGGAGGAATGGCAGAACAAGCAAGTGCACGTGGTTCTTCTTAAAACATCATGAGGAATCTTCTGAGAAGAGGTTCCCCACATTTCTAGCCCTTTGTGTGAGGAACTGCCTCGTCTGGGTTTGCTTTGAACCTCAATCCCACCAGCTGTGATTATTTCACCTTTCATCACTGGTTGTTTACCACTTTTTTCATCCTTCATCACTTGTTGTTTACCACTTGTTTCACCCTTCATCACTTGTTTTACTCTTCATCAGTTGTCTCACCCTTGCAAAGCAGAGGTCATCTTAGAGATGGAGGAGGTTGATCAGCAGTGTTAATCTCCAGTTGTTGTTCAGCATGAGGAAGAGTGCATGTCTTAGTACTCACCAGAGGTCCCAGGATAGCTGGAATTATAGGTTATGTTTTCCTTGGGTTATTGTATTAGAGATAGTGAATCCTATACTAAAGTATTTATATTGAACAGCTTGAACTGTGACATGATACCCTGGGGAACTGTGTACAAGCAGTGGTGAGCTGACACTCTCCTGTACTCTTATCTTTGCACCAACCTCAGAAAGAAGGATGTAAAGGTGGAGGGATTCCCATCTGCACTGCTGCCTTGCCTGGGGCAGGTGTGTTCACCTGCTTGTTGGTGTGGAAGCAGGTAGATGGTCCTGCATGCTCCAAAAAGTTATCAGAAGCTTTGTTTGCTCTTCTCAGGTGGCTGCAACGCCAAAGTTCAGGACAATTGACTGAAGAGCACTGAGACTCATGTGTTCAAACCTAGTGGGTAGCTTAGAGGTTTTATTGCTCAACTGGCTGCTGTCACAGTGAAACTTTTCACATTGCCTTGGAACTTTGCCTTTTCTTTAGTGAATAATGGAATTTATTTGTGGTATATCTTCCATTTCTGTTCCTGCTGATTAGCAGGAGTTGTACAGTAATGTCTCATACGGTACCTTTTTATTAGAGAGGTGGGAGTAGTTTGCATGCCTGTGTCCCCAAGTATACCTGAGCAGGGGGAGGCAGTGAGAAGAAGTGTTCAGGGCTGCAGTTTGCTCATCTCTGTGTAGCTGCCATACCTCTGTGTGCATGTTCCTGCAGGCACCTCTCTCATCTTACAACTCATGCACACAGAGCAAAACAAGTGATTATTGCATCTTGCTGTTGAAGCTTTTGAGGAGAAAGGAAAGGGTTTGACTGCAGCCTAAAATGATCGTGTTGCAGATTATGGAGGGAGTATTTGAAAGATTTTTTTGCAAGGTGATTTAAACAAGGACAAGTTAATCCATGGTTGCCCTCTTGCTGAAATCTGGAGGAGAAGGAAGAAAAAAAAGAAGTAAAGTACCTTCAAGATTTTAAAAGGTTTGCTCTGTCAAGGTCCAAGGTCGGACTTGCTCTCTGGTATCAGGAAAGGTCTCTTTACTGAATGTTTAGGTTAGTAGAGGGAGGAGTCACTTTCAGTCATTTATCATTCATCAACTGAGCCACTTTCTGTCATACAGCAGCAGTCCTGGCTAACTGGGGAGGTCCCAGTTGACTGGAAGTCAGCAAATGTGACACTATCTCTAAAAAGGGCAAGAAGAAGGATCTGGGGGCCCACAGGCCTGTCAGTCTGATGTTGGTGCTGGGAAAGGACAGGGAGCTGATCAGTTTGAGTGCCATAATGTGACATGGACAACCAGAGGATCAGGTGCAACAAGCATGATGTCATGAAAGGCAGGTCCTCTTTACTGACATGATCTCCCTCTGTGTTGAGGTGACCCACCTAGTGGATGAGGGAACGGATGGTGAGGGAAAGGCTGATGATGGGAAGTCAGAGGGGACTTGAGGCAGTTAATGGCCTTGTGGTGGAATCAGGGTGGCCCACTGGCAGCAGGACAGGGTTGTGTCCACAGATGGTAACATTCAACATGAAGAGAGTTGCCAGGTGTCAGACATCCTCCAATCACCACAACAGTTGTGTAATTGAGGCTGACAACCATATACTGTTGTGTTTTCTTTCAGAGACGCAGCTGTCTCCATCAGAGAATCATAGAATGGTTTGGGTTAGAAGAGACTGTTAAAGATCATCTTGTTCCAACCCCTTGCCATGGGCAGGGAGACCTTCCACTAGACCAGGTTGCTCCAAGCCCCATCCAACCTGGTCTTGAACACTTCCAGGGATGGGGCATCCACAGCTTCTCTGGGCAACCTGTTGCAGTGCCTCAACACCCTCACAGCAAAGAATTTCTTCCTGATATCTAGTCTAAACATATCCTCTTTCAGTTTTAAAACATTGCTCCTTGTCCTATCACTGCAGGGCTTGATAAGAAGCCTTTTTCCATCTTTCTTGTAAAGCTCCTTTGTACATTGAAAGACTGCAGCAAGATCTGCCTGGAGCCTTCTCTTGTCTTGGATTCTAATTGTACTTCCAGTGATAAATCCCTGAATCAGTGTTGTCCCTGAAAGTGCCCCATCTCCTTATTCTCATACATCAGCATCTAAATAAAGTAGGAGCAGCATCAGAGATGGGGCTTGTGGAGATTCCCACCTATCCGAGGTTAGGGAATTGGCTGGAAGTACTGTGCTGAATCTTAGAATATTACTTTATGCTGTTTTACGTAATATTGGAGCCCGGTCACCATGGGAACGAGCGTCTAAATAGAAAGTAGAACTGGAAGGGAATGTACCCAGTTTCTGGGGTGGAGCTGTTGAGCTCATGTCATCCAGAAAGCTTGGACACGGATGGAAGGTAAGTTCCTCTCTCATTCCATATGCGCACTGTGGTCCAAAGTGTTTCAGTCTTCCTACGGTGTGAGAAAACTGGGAAGGAGAAGACCTGTCTCAGAGCACACAGTTATTTTATTGCTTCCCACCTGTGAAACAGGCAGGATTTCAACTTTCTGGGACAGTCTGCTCAAAAACATTTGTATTTCAAGGTGGGATCCGGATGCTGGTGAGTGCATATAATCAAAATGGAATGTAATAGGTGGCTTTATTTTCCGCCTCCCCCTTAATATAATATCTCTTCAGCATCTCTTTTATGACTTGTCTTTAGAGAATCACTACAGTTATCCAGCCATTTCTTCTGTGCTTTTCATTATTGTAACAGAAACAATCACTGGAAATTGCATGATGGTGTTGGGTTGTGCTACATTCCTTCCTCAGGTCATTTGACAGGAGCTTTTGTCAATAGACCCAAAGGAGAAAGGTACATTTCTGTAAACATGAGACAAGTCCTAGATGTGCTGTAGCAACCTGGGAGAAAATTCCATTGTAAAAGGGGCTCTTAAAATTGCTCATGTGGGATTTGCCATTAAGAGCATAAAGGCTGGAGAAATGGACTTGTGATTCAGTTGGCAACTTGTTTCTCATCCTTGAAGAATTTTAGGAATGTCTTTACTTCCTTTTGGAGGAGTTTGTGATTGCAGGAGCTAGAGAGTTGCTTTTCTTCCTTCCTCCCTTGTCTTTCGGGCTGGGTTCTGCTGCCTTCTCATGCTTTCACTGAAGCTTGTTAACTCTCGAAATACCAGTGTACACTGGGAAAGAGCCTTTTAAGGGTCAGTGGTTTCTTTTGCAAACCTTGAATGATCTGAATGTCTAGAGTGTAATGCAAAAGATGTCCCTTGCTTCAAGGAGTTATCAGGTATTTTCACATGTACTGCTGTGGGCTGAACGAAGGAACCCCTGCTTGGGATGTTGTAATGCATACTTGTCCTTCATCAGTGGAACTCTGGCTATAAATTGTGATCGTGGTTCTTTGTGCACTGTACTTGGATCACACTCTTACCCTTGAGCTAGAATGCACCAGGGTGTCAAGGCATCGGTGATTCCTCACGTGCTGGGGAAGGCAGGTTGGACTGGCAGCTCAAATCTGCATGTTTTGTTCCCTGGAACATGGAGAGATACAGGGGTTTTGTCATCCTGTATTTTGTATAATACACGAATGGTCTTTGCCCAAAAGGGCTCGATTCCCCATCAATACAGCGAGCTCTGGAGTGTGCTGCAGGGAGCCACAGGCTTTGCTGTCACACAGGGCTCTATGCGAAGGGCTGGGCAAGCATCCCCTGTGTGGGCCCTCACCATTTCTTGTTACTGAGGCCCTTGGTTCCTCTGAAGCAGAAGTTTGGTTTTCTCAGGTGAATAAAGAAGAGACCCCAGTTGGCATCAGCCAACAGCCATCCATCACCTCACTGGAACTGAGGTTTGAACTTCGACACCTGTAAGATTTTCTCTCTTTGTCACTGCCTCCCCTTCAGCTGGCTGGCAAGGAGAAGCTGTGGTGTAGCAGAACGGTAATCTCAGAATACTGATCTCTAGGTAGAGAGAATCTTCTTCTGCTGACAACACTATCGAATTAATTCTTCCCAGAGTTTCCCACTTGTTCATGTAATCTGCTGATTAAGTGAGTCATCTCTATGGTGTATTTGAATTCTGGTCAATGATGGAGTTTAAAACAGTGATTTTGAACCTGTTCCACAGTGTAGAGTAGTTGTGCTTTTTTATTTGTTTTCTTTCTCCATCCTGCTGAGAAAACTGCCCCACTTCGAGCTTTGATTATTCAAGTTGAAGAGGGTGACAGGAACACAAACAAGCATCATTTAATTCTTGGGGGCACGCTTTCCTGATGCTTGACCTTTTGGACTTCCCACATCTTCTTGTCCATTTACATGCATTACAGTTTTTCCAATTACCAGTGAATTAAATTTGGAATTGTGGTATTTGGAAATGTCAAGCAGAATCAATAGAAAAGCACTTGGGGCCCAATCTTAGTAGACTCAGCACATTTTAAAGCATATTTGAAATGTCCCTGCTGATAAATCTCGGAGGGCCATGTGTAGATTATGAATTGAGGTGCTGCTGTTTGGGTACTGAAGCTCTCTGTGGCTTGCCAGGTGTGCTGTGCTGTGCTAGACACACATCACTCTCTCCCTGGAGAAGATCTTAAAAATCAGGAGCTCAGGAAAAGCATTTCTGCTGGTGGCAGCAGCATAAGATGATGAGGATGGTAGGATGGAACAGCTGCACATGAAAGAGCTGGGAAAGGCATCACCACGTGGTTATCACTGTTCCTTAAACCTCTGCACTCCACAAGGAGATGCTCCCATATCCTCATCCCTTTTCTTGGAAGGAAGTTTCTGCCTGGAAGGCCTGCTTTGAAAGCTTTTCAAAACTTCACTGTGTGTGGGGAAAATATTTACGAACATACGTGATTTGATTTCCTCCTCCCGTGCTCTTTGGAGACCTCATGCGGGCTCCTCAGGAGAAAGGGAGAGAACAAGTGGCTGTGTTTTAAATGTCATTTCAGAATTTGCCGCATATTTTGCTTAGTGATTGGTGGCATCTGGTCAAAATCTGCCCTCTATTTGATTTTCAGGAATGTAGTTGGAAATATCTTAATCTTGCAATTAAACTCTAACGTTTCCTGTCACTGAGGCTGCAAAGTTTGGTGGCTGAGACAACTTTCTCGGTAGCTTATTTGCACAGTGCTCAGCCCACGAGGGGCCATTTTTCATGCCAGAGAGTAGTCATTGCTGTTACAAGCCAAATAAATGGTCTGCTTAATGCTTTTATAAATGCACACCTCACATTTAAGGGGAAAAATTAAAAAAAAAAATCTCAGTAAATTTATGCTTGTTTGAAAACTTGTGGTCTGGGGAGAAAACACCACCTCTCCTTTATGGAAATCCTGTATGGAGCAATGCATTTATGCATTTTTTTGCTGTGGTGGTGCAAAGGAAGCCTGGAGGTGTCTCCTAATGAGCAGGATGGATGGGGGAAAGGTTGGCATTTGCCTGCTACGCTCGTTTCAGAGGTCCTGCATGAAGTGTCATCCCTGGGGATGGTCACACGTGGACAGACAGCAGCTCTGAATCTGTGGAAATTTGGATGGGCGATCTGCAGCTTTACACGCTCTCCTCCACCCCATGCTGTGTGCAGGCAGGCGGGCAGCAGCAGTGCCCTTTTTGGATCTGCAACTTCGTGTCAGGGCTGACTTGATTTTGTTTTTGTTGTCTTGGGTTAGTGGAGGAGTGTGTATCTCTGTTAAAAAAAAAAAGAAAGAAACAGAAATTAGGCCTTTTTTGTGTGTTATTACTAATCCGGTTTGAGCTGTGCTGTCCAAATTGCCTCATTTGTGACCCAAAGTGCATTTAAACATGAACTGCAAAAGCACCACAGCATTAAATGTTTTTGATTGATCTCCCTGATGGTTTTATTAAAGAACTAAAACCTTTTTTTGGGGAGACAGATAGATACAGTTAGCAATGTGAAGGGAGAAATGTAATTACATTTTGGCTTTGTCCTTAACTGAAATGATACAAAATAGGATTTTTCTAATGGATAAGTAAAATGATCTCTTCTTTAAATAAAATATAGAAATGACCATCTGAGTTCAAGTAAAAAATGCTCTGCTTCCAAAAATTGATTAACTGCTGGCAATGTTTCTGTCCTGCTGCACACCAGGCCAGCCGGTGACCTGGCCAAATCTCCTTGGATCGCTCTGCCTGGCCAGAGGAATGATTTACTAAACCTTTTCCTGAGTGATCCTCCCCTCTGGGCCAAGAGATTAATCTCATCAGCGCCATGTGCATGTATGTGTGTGTGTGTGTACACTCTGTATTCCACTAAATCGAAGATTGCTCTTGTCTCACTTGGCTCCATCTTCCCTCTACAGGAATCTACCGGGTTTTATGGACTTGTGAGAAGCTGGAATGCTGCATGTCCTTCTCTGGGTCCTTCTATCTGCCTTCTTCTATCTACCCTATTTGACTTAAAATACCAAGGAAATTATTCAGAAGAATTAAACCTTTATTGCATCCTTTCCCTGAGATGGTAGTAATGACTCCTTAAACACACTATTTATATTTTACAAAACAGGTTTTTGCTGTCAGTTTAGGGGATATTCTAATAAAGATCTATTTCTTTTGAATAATTTCCTTGTTATCTTTTACTGACTTAAACCCAAACCCAAGTTAAAAAAGAGATATATGGGGGGGGGGGGGGCATTGCTACACAGATGTCCGTGGAAGCTGTGAAGTGTGAGTCATGGTGTGAATATAGAAGCCCTGAGTTGTCATCCCTGGTGAGCAGGGAGGATATATTTCTTAATATTAAAGTTCCTTTTTTAATTTTAAAAGAAAATGACTTAAAGCCTCCTGTCCTTTTGAGGCTGGTTGTCAATAGCATCATTGCAGGTTACCATGGCAATATATGCTGAGATAATAGATTAACAGCCATTGATTGACTCGAAAACTTGGAGCTCTTTTACTGTGGGATAAGCCAAATCTATTGACAGAAAACAAAATTCCAAGTAATATCTTCCCTTGCTGTTACATCTTTGCTGTTCTCAGTGCTACCTGGGCCCGGTTTTACCTGATCTGGCTTAAGAACCAAAACATTCTGCAATAGTTGATACTTCTAATTAGCCAGGGCAGTGCCTACCCTGGCATTCAGCCAGCTGGAAGGGGTATTTGACCATTCTATGACCATTCTATTGAGTTCCCCAAAGGTGGGGTGAAGTTTTGGCTTGAGAAAAGGGCTCTGCAGAGTCATGGGGGCTCATTTCGATCCGTGGGACTCCATCATTTCAAGGCTTTTTTGTGAAGGAACAGAGAATACATGGAACAAGTCCTCAAATCCTCATGTGCAGTTATGTACTTCACCACAGATGTCATCACTGGCCTGATGCTTTGCCTAAAAACATATTTAGACCCTGTTATTGAAGTACAGCAAGAATGAAATCACCCAGCCTGGGGAATAAGTGCTGGAGCAACACTTGGTAATCGTATATTCACTTTGTAGAGATGCAACTGGGTGGTCTCTCCAGAGCAACGTTTTCCAAACATTCCCAGTTACAAGCCTTCATCTGGCTTGATTTTGGGGTCTGAAATGCTAGCAATAACTATTTGAAATTCTTTAATTTGCAGCGCTGCACATAATTTCTGGGCAGGTGTCTGGGAGAAAGAGAGCGGGGGGCAGCAGTCCTCTTTCCCTGCCTTTCCCTCCCCACCAGTGCCTCCCAGTGTGCTCCACATATGCTTAGATTGTGGTCCCCCCATTAAAGGGTGTGCCAGAATGCAGCTGTGGGTTCGGAGGTGGCTGGTTCAGCATCCCTGCAGCACTGAGGGATGGGGAGGGGCGGGTGTGAGGTGGCGCTGAAGTGGCTCATCTCAGCAGATGCTGCCCTGCAAGGTGAGCACCCAGCAGCCTCTCATTTCTCAGCTCTGTGCTCATCCATGCTGTGGTTTGAGGGGTAGCTCTTGAAAACAAACCCAAACCTCAAACAAAGGGCCCGGCTTTCATAATCACACGTGCAAGAATGCATCCGCAGTTGCTTAATTGCTGCATGCAATTACCCTCCAAATTAGAGGGCAATTACCCCAATTCAGTGTACAATCTCTGTCATTTTACATTATAAAATTACATGTACAAATAGCTATATAGGGACATAACGAAGTGTTTGCAAATAGCTTCAGTTGCATACACAGTTTCATATATAAAGCCCGGTGGTTTTGACAGTCAGGCAAACAGACTGTCTGGTAAATCACTCAGTGTTTATGCAGACTATTTTGACACATCCCATCTTTTCGTATATACTTTCATTTTAGGTTTTCAGAAGGGGACAGGCAGAGATAAAGAGTTGAGATTTATAGCAGCCTTCAGCCTTGGGGAAGATATTCCCTATGTATCTCATTATGAGTTAGGAGCGCAGCAACTGCTAACACCTAGACCTGGAGTTGCTACACTGGATCTTGGCCGTAATTTAGAAGCTGTAGGATAATGATACAGCCTCAGTGATCTGTCAGCGACTCCAAATTAGGAGAGCAGAGTTTAGTCTCAGATCAGCAGCAAGGTCCCATGCATCAGCAGGCTGAAATCCTTCAGTTCAAGAGGACCCTTTTTTAATGAGCTCCCTCTGTGCCTTGCAACTCCCAAGTAGAGGCAAGAGGTCCTCCTGTGTCGCATGGTGCTTCAACTGCTCTTCCCATCATTATGTGCCTCAGATAGGTGCTGGGGGTCTTGCTTGGCAAAAACCTTGTGATGCTTCAGTCATTTGGAGCAGAAAACTTAGCCAAGGGAATCAGAGTTATGATAGTTCCTCAGGACTGAGGTCAAAAAGTGGATTTCCACCCCAAAAATGGGTGATGGTGGGTAGCCTCCCTCTGCCTTCGTGATGTATGGGAGTTATATGGGCTTGGTATTTTGTGCAAAGGTACTTCTGTGCAGCTTTTGTTTGAGGAGAAGCCACACTGCGTCATCCCCTAAGCGCTGGGTGGATGCAGTGGGATGCCAGAAACCCATCTGCTCCTGCAAAGCCTGATGCTTCCTTAGACTTTGATTTCAAACAGGACTTCAGGCTTTATTTCTTAAATGACTAATTGTGGATCGTGGTATTAAAATGTTGATCAGTTTTGCCCGGTTGCTGGCACGAAACTCTTTTCCATGGAGAGGACTGGGGCTAATAGTGGGCTGCACTGCTGGGCATGATGTGCTTCTGCCCCATGTCCATGCTCCTGCCCCACAGCCATGCTCCTGGTTTGCCTGCTCAGCCTTTCTGCAAAGTGCTGCCAGTGCAGTGGTTCTGCCTCCAGGAGTTTCTGCAGGCAGTCACCCAGCTCTGGTGGAAACATCTCCCCTGCAAAATGGCAAATGGATTGCAGGAGCCAGCAGATCCCACCTGTGACTGCACCTGTTGCCTGTACCTAATGGGAGTCCCTTCTCCCATTGGTAGGAAATAGCTGTTTTTCCAAATTTTGCATTGTGGCTGGCAGAACAGGGTTAGGCAGGAGGGGAAATAGGGACCCAATGAATTAAACCCGGTTCCAACAGCGATCTTCAAACACTTGGTTAGCAAATGTTTTATATCTCATTGTACCCAAGTCCTGTTTCTGCCAAAAGCTGAGCATTTCCCTGGGATGTTTATTTTCCATCCCATGTGAGCAGGATGTTACCAGGCAGTGGCACTGAATGAAGGAGCTGAGGAGCTTTCATACACACCAAGGCTGCTGTGAGGGAGGTGACAAGAGCGTTGCGAGGAGGGGAGAGCAGGTCTGGGAGGACACAGCCCCTTTAGTCCATGCCAAGCTGTGGTTTGTGACTGCACTGAAAGCCTTTTGTTTCAGGAAAGGTTCTTTTGCCCAAAATTAATCGTATCCCTCCCCTCAGATACTCAGGCTTGGTACAACACTTCTCTTGAGCCAGGTTGTGCTGAAATGAGAAGCAGGACATGGTTGATCTCTGCCTATTATGGCACAGTTTGGGCTGTGAGGGACCTTTAGAGGGCATCTAGTTCAACCCATCTGCAGTGATCAGGGACATCTTCAATTCCTGTCCAACCTGAAAATGAACGTTTCCAAGGATGAGGCATCTACCATCAATCTGAGCAACCTGTTCCAGTGTTTTATCACCCTCACAGTAAAAAATTTCTCTTGTATCTAATCCAAATTGACTCCCCTTTAGTTTAAAACTATTACCCAATGTCCAGCTCAGCATTTCCTACAGACCTATAGTGGCTTTGGGGGTATCCATTGCCCAAGGGGGAAGAGGAGACAGGAAGACTACATGGCTCACTGGAGATGCAGGGCAAAGCTCAGATTTCATTCTCGGAGTCACCACCACCCCACCCTTCTCCCTCAAAGGGATAAAACCCTGTTTCGATTCCCCCTCCCTCTGTTGAGTTGAGGGTTTTAACGCAGCGAGGGCAGAGCAGGCAGTTAGCTGAAAACTTTGGTCTCTGCGTGATCCATTACAGAGCAAGGTGTGAGTGTTTCTTGATGAGCTAAAGCAGCAGGTAAATTAATACCCAGACCTGGAGCTGTGCCCCTTCCTGCTGAGACCATCTTGGGCACAAACAGAAGGGTTTCTTGCAGTCTTGAGCACCCAGCGGGGTGAGGATCCTACCAAATGGCTTTTAAAAAGATCTGAAAGTGGGTAACAAACACGCAGGTTTTTAAAGTGCCTTCTTAATGCAAGCATCCTTAAGAGCTGTTTTAAAGAAAGCATACATATATTTAGTCATCCAAAACTTTATGCATGCTTTTATTCAACTCATCTAAACTTTGACAGCGGGGGGAAAACTGGGAAAGGCCTTTTTCCTGGCGCGGTTGCTGTTTGCAGAGTTGGGTTTGCATGTTTGCAAGCAGCTCTTAGTCTTCAGCTGAAACTTGTTCCAAAAAAGACAACTGTCTTGGGGGAAGGGAGTCTGGGCTCAACACAGGATTTAGCAGCCTCAGTTTGCTGGTCCCAGAGCCGATGCAGCTCCTGCTTCATGTCTTTTCAACATCCCCTTTTCAAAGCACAGTGGAAATATCAAATCTCACTGCAGCTATGTGCATTGCATTGGCCATCACTGCAGGTGGAGAAAGCAGAGGCTACACAGTATTTCTTGAGGTTACAGATTCTGGTGGCTGAGCCAGGATTAGATTTTGGGGCTGATTTCCAGTAAAATGGTTCATTAAACCTTCCAGCTTTCTGTGTGATGAAGTTAGGGAGGGAGAGGAAATTTCCATCTTGATCAAAAGCGAGATTCAGTTTGGGATGATGGAAATGATATTACAAAATGTATTTCCAGGAGTGGAGCAGAAGGTGATGGAGAGCATTAGCTATTAGCTGAAAGCCATGTGACATATTACAGTGAAGGTGCATTTTACAGTGAGAGTGGGGAAACACTGGCACAGCTTGTCCAGAGAGGTGGTGGGTGCCCCCTCCCTAGAAGCATTCACAGCTGGGTTGGAGGGTCTTTGGGCAACCTGGTCTGGTTGGAGATGTCCCTGCTCATTTCAGGGAGGTTGGACTACATGACCTTTAAGGGTCTATTCCAACCCAAAACATTCTATGATTCCATGAAGCCAAGATATTTACTCTTTTCTTTACAAATAAAAATATATCTCCCTTCCCCCTT
>JAYRBT010000082.1:4808704-4851878 GCA_036023395.1 Myiotriccus ornatus | reverse complement strand
TCTCTAAAGGGTTCTCCATGCACTGCACAATTGGAGGTGAATCCTGCTTGGAGACTGGACAGCTTGAGGAGATGCAGGCTGTGGAAGGGCAGGCCAGACTCCCCACAGAATCCTGCTCGCTTGGGACAGCCCCTTTCTGCTCAATGTCTTATGAAGACTGAATTGCATCCTCTCATTGAGACCTCTCAGAAGGGGCTGGTTTGCCATGTTGAGCAGGAATCACAGGCTGGGTTGCATGTGGATCATCCAGACATGGTCCTGATTGCCTTAATCTCAACATTAAAGGTTGCACGAGCTTTGGAGAAGATAGTCATGAAAGGACTGCAAAATTTTCCAGCCAGAAATGTAGTTCTATGGTTTACAGAGGTCTGGCTATTCTAAGAGCAGAGCACTTTCATTTCAGCGTCCTGTGGGATCTATTTGTGTTTTCTACCCAGTTGTCAACACGTTTTATTGGGATACCTGCATTTTCCATGACTACAATCCATCAAAATAATGGCTGGGTCTGACCTTGCCTTAGGTTGGGTAATCCCAAGGAGAGATGGCTGCAGGGCATTTCAGGATTTACAGAATCATGAGCTTCATGGTACAAGGCTCATGGTACCTCTTCTGTTTGTCTACTTACAAATTGTGTTTGTTTCATTCTTCATTTTGTTTTAAACTAGTCCTCAAAATGCCACAAAGCAGAATATTTCCAAATGAAGAAAGGATTTCTAGGGTTTAGGACAAAACAGGTCACCTGCAGATATGAGTGTTCCCTTACATGACTCTGTTTTTAATGGATGTGTCTGCAATCATGTTTCGGTTCTGCACCGTGGTGTCTACGGGGGAATTTTTTCACTTGGGGCAATAAGAATCTGTGGTCCTTTGATACAAAGCTCTACAGGAGAAAAGACTCACAGACTCCTTTGTTTGTGATGGCCATTTGGGGTGGCCAGAGTTGTTTGGAGAACAGAGTTGTCTTTTGCTGAAGGTCTGGCATGGGTAGAGAGGCACCATGAGCTGCAGCTAAAAACATGGCATTTATCATATGGAGACTTACTCAAATAAGCCTGAACTTGGGCCTAAGAGAGGAATGGTCTGGCCCTCCTCTGCAGGATGAATGTTATTTGTTCTCAAGTTATGTCCTACTCACGTAAGCAACTATTTATTTTTACATGGTGTTTTCCAAAACAGTGGTGAGGAGTGAGAGTGACTCCGTTGAGTGACAACCAACAAGCATCAAGTAGCACCCTGGGAGTTTTCCTAAACAGGGTTTCTGTGACGAGAGAATACCGGGTATGTGTTGCATGTGCATCCCCTTTTTCAGGTCTTGTGGTTGACACAGTGGCCAGAGGAGATCTGGGGAGGTCTCACCTGGGCTCTTGACTTCACCATGAGCTCCTATTGTGAGCTTAGGCAAACCTGGCCTCTCCATTCCCCACCTCACACCAGGGAAGAAGAATAATCTCGACACTGCGCTCACTGACAAGCTGTTTAGCTCCCAGGGAATCAAATGTATGTGCCACCTAAACCGGAGCCACGTGGAGAGGTGTTTCCCAGTATCTATTTCTGATTTTATCTGAACGTTCTTGGGGTTTGAATTTTTCTTCAGGGCCAGGCCATGGGGAGGCTGAGACGAGGGAGTGCATCTACTACAATGCCAACTGGGAGTTGGAGAAGACCAACCAGAGCGGCGTGGAGCGCTGCGAGGGGGAGAAGGACAAGCGGCTCCACTGCTACGCCTCCTGGAGAAACAACTCGGGCTCCATCGAGCTGGTGAAGAAAGGCTGCTGGTTAGATGACTTCAACTGCTATGACAGGTAATGGCCTAACTGGTTTATCTAAATACAGGTTTAATTGTTCCTCTAAATGTAAAGGCTCAGAATTTGTGCACTGAGGAAAAGAAAGCAAGTCCAAGTCCACTGACCCATTCATCCCCTCTAATTAGTTCTGTTGCTAATGCAGCTCTCAGAATTGTCACTTACCTGCTTTGACTTTCTAAATAGAAGCTGCAAAAAGCACTTTTAGGGGTTTTGTGGTTTGTTTGGGTTCTTTTTTTTCCTTAGGAAAGCTTTGATAATTCTGGCATGCATTGAAAAACCTGTCCTGTACCATCAAGTGAAGAGCAACATGTTCTTCCAAGAGCATTTGGCGATATAAAGGAAAACTTGGAATCATTTGGAGCTGTCTAGAAAAGCACAGATATCTGGGGGTGGTTAGGGGTTGAGGTATTCTGGCATTTGTGATGCTGCAAAAAGTTTGTTCTTTGGCTGAGTTGGAGAGACGGGCTGGGAGACAGAGTGAGGCAGGAAAAGCAACATGTGAGTTTCTGTGTCGCTGCCTGTAGTAAGCTGAAAAGGAGCGATGTTTTGTAGTACGAAGGCTCCAGCCTCATTAAATAGCTGGGGAAATTAACTAGTCTTTTCTCATTTCCCTTGATGCAATTCTACAGAGGGGAAAAGAATTATAGCTAAAGAAAACATCCCTCTGAAGTTTTGCCATTGAAAAGGACAGTGTTCAGTAGCTCTAGGCTCAGTGTTTCTCTTTTAAAAAACCCAATGACCACCCAACTAAGCCAAGCCCAATGCTTTCAATAAGGATTAGCAACATAAAATTCAAGGAGTTCCCTTGATTTAACACCAGTGTAGGTTGAGCTCACATTTGTGAAATTCCCAGTTATGCATCTTTGTAGCTTCTCATTTCAAAAGTTTTAGGGCATCAGGTCTTGTGCTGTGGGGTTGCGCTGGGACTAGGTTTGTCCCATGGCTAGAGCGTTTTCTCCTTTCAGTGCTGTACACTTTCCCTGCTTTTATGGCCATTGTCTTAGCTTATCTTGACTGTGAGTTTTTCCTCATCTTCAATTCTATTATTAGCTCTGGGGTTACTTTCTCACCACACCTACTCCCTTGCCAATTGAGTAGCCAAGCTCTATATATAGTTAATTTTTTATTCTTTCCCAATAAATCAATCCTCCTTGGCCCATTAGTCATCCTTATGCTGATCCTTCTGAGAACAGAAGGTCACTGTATTTTCCTTCTTCCAGGCAGAAGTGTTTACTGTAAACAGATTTCTCCTTTCAGTGCCTGCTCTCGTATCCAGTGACACTTGTATTGTCACTGAGTGTCTCTGCAGGGATGTAGTGGTTCTTAAACTTTGTCATAATGTGTTGCTCTGTTATAATGGTAAAAAGTTTCCAGGGCTTCTCACCAGCCTTTTGCAGCCCTGGAATTGAGCATCCGGTATCCCATAGCCTGACTCTTCAAAGCCACAAGTTCCAGGGCAAAGAGAAATGATTTTCTGAGAATTAAATAAAGGTTAGCTTTAATTAAAGAAAGGAATAAAGGCTCTTTAAATGCAGTCCTTTTTATTTTTTCCCTTCCCTTGAGTGCCCTTGGCAGACATTGATGTATCCCAATATGGCAAAAATGGTTAGGAAGACGATTTGTTGACCAATGGTTCTGTGCTGATGCCCTGTTTGTTTCTGTCTTTGGCACCTCTGGATGCTGAGCTCCTGGAAGCAGCCTTGGGAGATGTACCTGTGCCCATATCTCCCTGGATGCAGGGCATGGTCCTGTTCTGCTGGCTGCTGCTGCTCTCGGAGCACAGGCAGCACATGCTGAGCACTGCTTCCTTGTTACTGGAAGGTGGAAAAATTTAGGAGTGCAGGAGTTGGGACGTCGAGGGTGACGGCTCCTTACACTGTTCTTTATCTTAAGGAAACAAGAACATGGCACATGTACATTTAAGGTTATGGGAAAAAGGTAGTGTTTAAAAATTGACTTGTGTGCTCTGGTTTATTTACACAGCCCTGCCATGGAGGTCATGTACATGTTCCCTTGGACGTGAGCACGTGAAACACTCTGAAACGTGCCCTCACTGCCACAGTAAAATGTGTCATTCTCTCCCACTGTCTCATTTGTAATATTTGCTAAGTGTAGCATGTTGTACGTACCTGGGTGGCTTCCCTGCGCACACACCAACTCAAAGACAGGGATAATGAATTGCAGATGTGGAGCAGGCTGTTTTCACTCATTAGCTTGATTTCTTAACCAACAGATTTAGCAAAGGATGTGTTTTCTATCGAAGACTCCAACACTGATGCTGTTAAATCCAAAGGGCTTGTTATCTGATTTCATGAAAAAGCATCTGGAAACATGTTTAACTTGTTGAAACATCTTTGTTCATTTGAATAAGTCAAATGGCTGCTTTTTTGCTTTGAAGCAGAAAATAAAAGCCTGAAAAACAAACCAAGTGCTTCCCATCTGAGACCTTGCAGGAGACAGTTTGGCTATAGCCAATTTTTTCCCCCCCAAAAGGAATAAAGCACCGAAAACTACTCAGTGTTAAGACTGAGGAGAGCCCTTCCTGTTCTTCTCGTGGCAGTGTGTCAGTGATACCACAGAAAGGGAGGCTTGGCACAGGTTCAGAAATGAGTAATAATGTCAAACACATATGATTGTTTTGCTACTTCCTCCAAGTGGTCGAGGGAAGGAAGTTATGCATATAATTTAGCTGAGCTTCAGGAAATAGTTTGATACAGCTCTCTGTGGAGAGCAGCTTTGCAAGCCTAATAACTAAAAGCAGAGGGTAACATAGCAAAAGGTGGATGGGAAGGGAAGCAGCATTTAAGAAAGAAATTACCGCTAGAGAACTGCAAAAATCACTGCACATCTCTTTTGGCATTGATCTGTGGGGAGAGGGAGGATGGGTGGAAGTGGAGTTGGTCTGGTCCATGGATATCCCCTAAGACCATGCGCAATGTGGAAGGAAATCTCAGTATTGGAAAGGCTGTAGCACCACCTGGATAACAGGCAAAAGCAGAAAATGGGAGCTGCAACCTGATTTTCTTAAAGGTTTTTGTGCAGGAATAAGCTTTTTAAAGGAGGAGATGGCACTTGAAAATTAAACTTAAAAAAACCCCAAAACAAAACAAAAAAACCAAAATGAGAATCATAGAATCCTAGAATGGTTAGGGTTGGAAGGGGCCTTTAAAGATAATCTCATTCCAACTCCCTGCCGTGGGCAGGGACACCTTCTGTGTGTCCAAGGATGTCCAAGACCAAGGATGCACCAAGCCCCATCCAACATAACCTTGAACACTTCCAGGGATGAGGCAGCTACAGCTTCTCTGGGCAAGCTGTGCCAGGGCCTCAGCACCCTCACGGTAAAGAATTTGTACCGAATATCTAACCTAAACCTTCACTCTTTCAGTTTGAAGCCATTACCTTGCTCTATCACTACCTGCCCTTTGAACCTGCAGCCTCCCTCCTGCCCGGAGCAGCAGGGGCTGTTTCTCCTGGTGTCTGCTGCCCTTCGAGTGCGTAGAGTTAGCGCTGCTCGGGGCTGCGGGAGCAGTCCTAGCTCAGCCCTCGTCACATGTGCTTTATGGCACAATCTTTAATTGCATAATCAAATACTTCTCTCCCCTGACAGCATACATCTGGGCAGTGGGAAAGGCACTGTTCAGGGACCGAGGCGTCTCTCCCTCGTTTTTCTCCTTCTCGTTCCGTTAGCAGCGGTGGCTGTTATTTATTACCCGCCGTCTAATGCCCTCGGTACATACGAAAGCATTTGTTTCCTTTATGGTCTTTTGAAGGGTCTTTGCTATCCGCTGGGGTATTTGAGTGCCAGCCTGTTTTCTGTAAGTGGAGACTGCTGATCTGTGCAGTGCAGCCCCAGGAGAAGGCGTGTGGAGAGGAGAGTTTGGGGGCCGGTCGGCACCCAGAGACAAGAGCCAGGAATTGGCTGACCTTGTTTTTCTCTTCCCTCCGTTGCCGTGTCTGTCCCTCCCCGGCGCAGGCAGGAGTGCGTAGCCACAGAAGAAAACCCTCAAGTGTTTTTCTGCTGCTGCGAGGGCAACTATTGCAATGAGAAATTTACCCATTTGCCTGAAGTCACCGGCCCAGAAGGTGAGTGACTGGGAGGAGGGGGAGTTGGGGTCTCTTCCTCTAGACCCAGTTTCTGATGACTTTCATAAAAGCGTAGTGTCCTGAGTTGGAAGGGACTCACAAGGATCATCGAGTCCAACTCCTGGCCGTGCATAGGACACCCCCAAGAATCCCACCATGTGTGTGAGAGCGTTGTCCAAATGCCACTTGAACTCTATGAGGCTTGGGGCCATGACCAGTGCCCTGGGAAGTCTATTCCAGTGCCCAACAAGCCTCTGTGTGAAGAACCTTTTCCTAATATTTGACCTAAACCTCCTCTGACTCAGCTCCAGCATAGAGTTGCTGGATGTTTTGGTTACAAAGTCCATAAATCCTTTTGCTACAGTTCTTTACTAACAGTTTTTTAGAGTTGTTTCACTCTGTGGGTAAAGCCTGTTGTACCAACACCTCAGATACCATCAAAAAGGTTTAGGTTTTCTTCGTGGTGGACAGTTCACAGTGGGATATTACAAAACAAAGTCCCACACAGGAGGAAGAGGGAAGGGTGGTTTATACAGCATGGAACTAGCCTCAGACTCTTAAAAGGTACTTGACACCTTCTTCATTAGTTTTCATAAAGTCACAGGTCTCCAGATACCTTAAGCATTTGGGATTTTTGCATTTGATTTTATTTTGCCAGTCAGGGGATTGAAAGGGAAGGGGGTGGGGGGTGGGTGTGAGCTTTCAGAGTCTGTGGATATACATCAAGGAAGAAAAGTAATAGCAGGACCTTCTTCAGAGGCTAATAGAAAAATGATGATTCTTGTACACTTTCTAAAATATCATTCAGTAAAAACTATTAAAGCAGGTGAATCTTTTCTGTAGGATGGTTTCTCCTGCTATGAACTACCTGCATTTGCTGAGATGTTCCAATAGACCATTGCCAGATTTTCCTGGGTTTTCCTGTTAGGTTTTTAATTGTTTGCATGGGTTTTATTATCTCCTGTTATTAATGCACCCCTAGCAACCTAGTAGCAAATATTCTTTCTCTCACAGTTTTTTGTTTAATTTGGCAAGTCTTGCTATTTTTTCCTTCCCTGTCTCCAACATAGCAACATGGCTCCATTTAGTATTCCCATTGTTTGTGTCTCAACTGCACTGATGTAATTTGGAACAAGAACTACTGTGGGAATAGTGCATTTGATTGTGGCTCCGGTAGCATTTTACTAAAAACTGACAACTTGTCAATCACTGTAAAAGGCAAAGCAAAGCTGCAAGGGATTTCGTGCTCTCTTAATACATTTGGAAGGGTTAAGAGCAGGAAATGTTCTGCTTTTATGTACACCAGCAAGAAATACCTATCTTAAATAAAGGTCAGATGGAGGCTCAGCTTGCAAAGTGTGGTTTGGCCCATTGTAACGCTGTTACTGACAGCATGCGGAGAAGAGAAAACCATGGGGCCTTGTGAATACTGTTGGGTGTGATGGGACACGCCAGTAAGCATTGTCAGCTTTGGAGTAGAAGGATGGATGGGGTTTGGTTACATCTAGATGTGTAGCTGCCAGTGCTGTTGCTTGCCTGAAGGGTCCTTTTCCCTCTTTTACCCTGCTCTTTTCTCACAGTCATCTACGAGCCACCACCACCAACACCCTCCCTGCTCAATATCCTGGTGTACTCCCTGCTCCCCATCGCAGTCCTCTCCATGGCCATCCTCCTGGCATTCTGGATGTATCGGCACCGCAAGCCTCCCTACGGGCACGTCGACATTATTGAGGTGAGGGAGTCGCTCCCCTTCATTCGGGCATTACAGAAGGCACGGAGGCTGCTCAGTGTGCATTCACACCTACTTCTCTTCTCTGATTCTTGAAGTTGGTGGTACAGTTGGCCTCTGTGCTAGTGTTAGACTGGTGAGTTTCGATGGGGTTATCACCATGTCCAAGATTCCTGAAGGATGGAGTTACACAGCCCTGCTTGGTGGCCACCCTTCCTCCCAAACTCTCAAACCCGTTGCCTGATTTCAGCCAACTTTGTAGAGGAGCAGAGATCAGAGAGGTGATAAAGTTCCTACCAGCTTTATGGGATGAGGGAAGATGCTTTCCCTGATGAGGCTCAGCTTTTATGAGCCCTCAGAGAATGCATGCAGAAGGTCATCCTCTTCATCCAAAGCCATCAGGAACTGGTCCTTGCTGGCTCTGCTGTCCCTTGAGCCTTCTGGTTTCTTCTGAAGGCTGCAACTGCTACCTCTCCCTCCCTCCTCTGCCCATTACAGCCCATACTATGGGCTCAGCAGGTCGAGAGAGGGGATTCTCCCCCTCTGCTCTGCTCTAGTGAGACCCCACCTCAAATACTGCATCCAGATCTGGGGTCCTCAACACAGGAAGGACATTGGCATGTTGGAGTGAGTCTAGATGAGGGCCACCGAGTTGTTCAGAGGAATGCAGCACCTCTCCTGTGAGGAAAGGCTGAGAGAATTGGGATTGTTCAGCCTGGGAAAGAGAAGGCTTCGGGGTGACCAAAGTGCAGCCTTCCAGTATCTGAAGGAAACTTACAGGAAAGATGGGGCAAGACTGTTTACGAGAGCATGAAGTGACAGGACAAGGGGGAATGGTTCAAATTAAAAGAGAGTAGATTTAGGTTAGATATTAGGTACAAATTCTTTACTGTGAGGGTGATGAGGCACCGGAACAGGTTACCCAGGGAAATTGTGGATGCCCCTTCCCTGGAAGTGTTCAAGACCAGGTTGGATGGGGCTCTGAACAACCTGGTCTAGTTGAAGGTTTCCCTGCCCACAGAAGGGGGATTGGAATGAGATGATCTTTTTCCAACCCAGACCATTCTATTATTCTATGATACTGTGAACCTTTCCCATCTGGAAGCAGGTAGGACAGAGCTCCAACCGCACACATCCTGCAGGGTTCCGCTGTTCTCCTGGACAAATGCAGAGTTTGAACAGATACGATCTTTGTGATGCTGACAGACCTGTTTACTGCCCATTTCTGGGGTTATGGGGAACATTCCTAGTGAAGTGCAAAGCAGTGGGAGGTTTTAGGTGTAGTTGGCTGTTGGGTCACGAAGATCAAAAGGTTCTTGAGGTCATCGGTGTTTTACAGCCCAAAATAGCTCTTGCTATTATATAGGAGTATTCAGGTTTTGCCAGAGCATGGCAGGAACTAGTTCAACACACAAAGTGACACGTGGAGGTGTAGATGATTTTATGTGTTCTATACCAATACCTTGCAGAGCAAGATAGGGAATTTCGGGCTGTTCTTGCCACAAACAGTATATCTAAATAATTTGTATTAAATAAAATGTGGCTTCTTTACACTTCTTTCCCCACGTGCAGTCTCTTCATTCCTCCCCTTGCTTGGTTTTACAGTCCACCTTCAGGTGGTGACAGTGTTTTTCTCTTTTGCAGGACCCTGGCCCACCACCCCCTTCTCCTCTGGTTGGCCTAAAGCCTCTGCAGCTCTTGGAGATCAAGGCAAGGGGACGCTTTGGCTGCGTGTGGAAGGCTCAGCTGATGAATGACTACGTAGCAGTGAAAATCTTCCCTATTCAGGTGAGAAGGGCACTGCATTAGGTTCTCACTTGCCAGGCTTCCTCACCGGTGCTGAGACGCTCTAAGTGCCTATGGAGATTATGGTTTTTAAGACCATAACAAAGATGCATTTGGGCTCTTGTGCTGGGGGAAAAAGTTCAAGGACCCTTCCTTCCTACACTTCTCTCTGTGTTATCTCATTACCAAATGCTTCCTGTAGTAGTACTTGTTGCAACAAGGGCAGAAACAAGCACATTCTGAAACCTGCAGGGTATTTTAATTTCGCAGCAAATGCCTGTGTTTAAGCCCAGGAAGGCATCATGCAGCTGTGGTGCCCAGAGTGCACACAAAGGGCCAGAGCCCCGGCTTTGTGTGTCCTGCCTGGGTAGGTTGTAAATCTGAACCTGAACCTACCAAAGAGTTTACAGCCTCCAAAGGCAGACCCCCGGCACTGTGAGAGCTAATTGCACTGCAGCATTTCTGTCAGCTCATGTCTTCCGCTCTAGGAAACCTTTGAACACTCCTGACTTGATTCTCTAGGAATTACAGATGAAAAGAGTAAAGCAATCAAAAGTCAAATGATAGAAGAATGGCTAAAACATCTTTGTGCTCCTCCACTGTCTCCTTCTGCATTACTTTTTCAGCCCATATTTGTTGTCATAGTGTTGCTAAAGGAGATTTGCACATCTTCTGTCCAAGCCAGATGTGACCTACTAGTAAATATTCAAAAGAGCCTAGATTAGATTTTGCTATCGTAACAATTACAGCTACAAGGCAGATCTGGGTACTGTATGCACAGGCTTTATTCTTGTGAGCATCTGTAGGAAATCTTATTTCTCAGTGAGGTTGAGTTTGGATTCCTCCCCCCTCCCCACACATGGGCTTTAGGAATATCTGAGGATAATTTTGGAGAGGGGAGACTGAGAACAGCAACTTCCAGTCTTTCTCCAGCATCTACCCTTTAGGGCAACAGCCTCATTGTTAAGGGATACATCAGATCGGAACACTGGAGCATGATTTTAAGACTACTGTGAGCAGCTCTGACTGAACTGAAGGAGCTGTTTGCTTTAAAGGGAAGCATGATCTTTGATGGTGCATTTCTCCCTGCTTTAGGATAAGCAATCTTGGCAGAGTGAGAGGGAGATTTTCAACACTCCTGGCATGAAGCATGAAAACCTTCTGCAATTTATTGCAGCAGAGAAAAGAGGGACAAACCTGGAAACAGAGCTCTGGCTGATCACAGCTTTCCACGACAAGGTAATGCATCATTGCACGTACATTTGGTTAAGAAACAGTAGGATTTAGTGTCTAATATTCACCCAGAAGCTCCTCTGTAATCTATCCAGTGTGTTCCTGGTGGGCCATGACTGTGTGGTAGTGAAGTGCTCCTGCTCCTCTCCTTCAAAGGCCCTCCCTTTATCTTTCAAGGCTTTCCTGCACAAACATAGGATTATTAAAGGTGGAACCTGTGAAGAGACAGAAGCACAAAAGGCCACAGCTCACGTATGTGGTAGTCGCCACCTCTTAATGTGTGTAGAGGAGCAGGTGGGAGCTGGGTGTCACAGACCATTGCAGACCCAACTTGCCCCTTATAGATGGGGTCCATATTTGGTTTTGATTGGGTCCCATCTCCTGTTTCATGGACTGCTTTAGTTATGAAACATGACTAACACTTAAAATAAAACAAACATGTGCAAATCCAGGGTTGAGCCAGCAGCGTTATCCCTCTGTTAAATCCAAGGTCTAGTGAGTCAATCATTGCCACAACCAGCTGATACCATGCATGATCTTCTTGCATAGAAGGCTTTCCCCTTTTTTAGGTTAGATGAATTGCTCTGTTTTAAGATGACTTTTTCCCTCCCTTTCCCTGGGAAATAAGCAGACATCAGGAGGTCTGTGCTGTCAAGGGCTGAAAACTGATAAATGCTCCCGATTTTTATTTCTCCTTCTTTTACTTCCACCAGTGATTTTTTCACCCCTGTTAAATCAAGGTTCAAATTTCCTGAGCACTCTCCAAACCATCCTCTGAACTGATGATTTGGCACATCTGTCACGTAGCAGGATCTGGGATTAAGAACTGACAATGTCCTGTTCCGCAGGGCTCCCTGACGGATTACCTGAAGGGCAACATTATCAGCTGGAATGAGCTCTGCCATGTTGCAGAAACAATGGCCCGTGGCTTGTCCTACCTTCACGAAGACGTCCCTTGGTGCAAAGGTGAAGGACACAAACCTGCTATAGCACACAGGTACGGCCTCTTTCATTGACACCACTCAGGTGCTGCGTGCAAATGTTCACAGCACCTTTGAGGTGATGCTGTTGAATGGAGGAGGAGGTTGTGCCTTTAGGAGTTAAATGCCTTTTAACCAAACAAATCCTAAGCTAAGACAAGAATTTTTTTTGACCACATATGACATGGTGAAGAGCAAGTAAGTGTAATGTCCATGAAGTAGTGTGGTTAGTAGTAGTCGATGGCAAATGTCCGAAGGGTTGGTACTTCCCTCTTCCATCAACTCTTCTCTTGACATGGAGTAGGAAGGGAACACTGATTGCTGCAGTACTGCTCTTTGGAAGGACTTTGCTTGATAATATCATCAAATTATAGTCTGTGTATTTCTCTGGCTGTACCAGGGGCTGGACCCTATTTTTCCCTGGTTTAGACTGATAACTCCACCATGTGTCTTCCCACAGAGATTTTGATCACTAGGTAAGAAATGGAGAAACTGGAAAAGCAGAAAATGGCCGCTATTTATTTTTCACTGTAGTTTTATAGGGCCCAAATCATGCCAGGGTGATTATGAGAGACATCAGAGCAGGCACCACTCTGCCTCTGAGACCTCCTGGCACACTCTTCAACCTACCTGGGTGGCAGCACTGTGGGGGACAGTGGGAATCCAGAAAGCAGTGGGTTAAACCATCCCCATTGCGTTGGCCCTTCTCCGTAGTCCCCTGGACTAAAGCATCTCTCCTGAGTGGTTTGCTGGTGGCAGAGCAGGGTGGGGGCGATTTCCAGAAGGGATTTACACGGGCTACAGGCTGTAATCCGTGGCCATACTCCCCCGCCACCCACTGCATTTCATCCAGGAGGGACTTAAACCCCACGTCCAGCTGCAGCAATTTGTACCCGATCTAGCAGGACTGGCTTTATGTACAGCAAGATAATCTCTGTTCCTGCTAGGGTGTCCCTGCCCCCAGAACACCCCACCTCCCCAAACCTGAAGGTTTTGGAGAGGCTGGGGGTTGCTGAAAGAGCCTGCAGCTGCCTTTGTGCTGCTCCTGGAGCTGACCCCTGTGTCCCTGACATTTGTCCCTGTGGAATAAAGGCAGTGGTTTATAGATGAAAATTCCTGAGGGTGGGGAACAGAGGAAGGCTGTAGAAAGGCTTTAAAGCAACAGATCGTGCTCATTAGTGTCCCTGTCCATTTAGCAAATGATAAAAGCTGGAAAATGCAGCATTTGTGTGAATTTAGCACATACCTACGGAAGAGGGATTTCAGGACACAGGGGATTTCCTTTGGATTACCCCACTTCTTTTAATTTTGTTTTTAAAAGAAAACACTAAATGCATTTTAAATCTGGGGAGGGGGGTGGAGGGGGTATTTTTGAAAGGCTTCCCACAGTGCACACTGAGATGCTGGGATTGCCAGGTGGAACTCCCCAGTCCCTGCTGGGCAGGGGTTCAACCAACTCCTCACTGGCTCCTGGCACTGTAAGGAGGATTAAGGTTATGGAATCACTTGTTGGTGCGAAAGTGCCCCCACGTGGAAGCTGAAAATAAAATCTCCAGTGTCTAAATCGAGATAATGCACCCATTACTCATAATCTGCTTGCTCTGTGTTCCCTAGTTTGAAGCGTTATATGGAAAAAAATATTTTCTTCTTTTCTTGCCACTTTCCTTTATCAGTGACTATTTTAGGATGGTCTAATGCATGTGATGTTAGTGGGAATTCTGCTTGGCATGGTTTGGATCAGGTCCTTTTCCCTGGCGTGGATATGTTTGCACTGCAGCTAACACTTGCCAATTCAAGGTGGTTTGTGGAAGGAAGGAAGGAAAGCATGGAAAAATGGGGGAACGTATGGAAATGGAGGGGGGGAAAGGACGTGAAAAGGGAAATCCCTTTATCAGGTATCAAGATGTAGGAATTAACTGTTGCATGCCCAAAGGGCAGTGAGGGTGAGCACCAGCAACACATGCTCATACAATAGTACTGATTTACATCTCACATCACAGCAGAACCATATTGTTCAGGCAGACTGTCTGGTAATTTCTGTGTGGGCTTCGTTGAGCCACTGTTTTGCAAAAATCTCGTGCACAATCTGTACCATCCTGAGGGCATAATCCCCTAATGCTGAGCGAGCAAAGGAGTTTATCCATGTCATTAGATGATGGCTGTTTTCTAAGCCTGTGGGGAAACTGCTATAGCATGGAAGCAGGCAGCCTCTAAGATGACAGGTATTAGGTAAATACTGGTTTTTTCTGTTTAACAGATGGGTACCCATGTTTTGGGGGCTATGCAAAGCCGTACCGTGTCCCCAGAGGTGATGGAGGCTGTTTCCTACTGGGGTTCACTGGCTGTATGAAGCTCTCCAACTTCACACCCACTTCCCCCATCTTAATCCTCAAGCCAGAAATGCCCATCACGCTGTGTTTAGCTTAGAAGGGATAAATCCTCTCTTTTGATTTTTTAAGCTCAGAATCAGGGGCTGGGTGGCACAGGATGAATTTTGCTCACGGTGCTTTGAGCTGATGCTCTGGCATCTGAGGCTGCAGAGAGCAGCCCTTCTCTATGGTCCAGCAGTTTCTCTCTTCACAAAGAATTTTGACAGGTCTCTCTAGTGTGGAACAATTGTATCTGCCCTCATTAATTATTTTGTGCAGGCCCGCAATGTCCTGCAATCAGCAGGGTCACCGAGTGAATTGATGATAGGGAAATTATAATGCTGAGCATACAGGACAATTGCCATCTGCTGTCTAAGGTCTGTAATTTAATTAGATTGCCAAACATTCCTTTTCAGATGAAAATGCAGGAAGCCCAGGGAACAGGGCTTGAGTGGTTAGGCATCTCAGTGTGATCTTCCTCCACCCCCCACCCTTTCCAGCCCCTGCAGATTTACCTGAGCTGCCCTGAAATGATCCCACTGCAGCACAGGACTGACACAAACGTCCCCTTCAAGAACAGACACACCATCTCTGCTGCAAATGCTCAACACCTGCCTATCAGCTGCCCAGTCCGATCCTGACAGTGTGTCCGAGTGTGGGCTCACCCCCTTCTCTGCTTGCTTCCCTGAGTTCTCCAGGGAAGATCGATCCAGCAATTAAAACAGAAGGCTAATAGATGACTATGGCCAAAGTCTATTGAAACATGTAGTCAGGCTGGAGAGAGCCCTACCAGCAGATACTGATTTCCAGAAAGATCTAACTTTGTAGATAGGAGCAAACATCCTTAGTAGGATAAAGAGTAATGTACTCCCTTAACCTGTCTTGTTCTTATTGTTGGGAATGGGAAGTGCCCGAAGTTGGGGGTCCAGAGCTGGTGCTTGGAGCAAGAAATGGTGCCTTATATACTGCTTGCTTTAATTAAAATAGCCCCTTCAGATCAGATTTCATTTTGAGATTAATTCAGTGGGGAGTTTGTCTGACTCTGTGCCGGACAGCTCAGGGATGCTTGGTTTTGTTTTAGTGACAAGGGCAGAGAGAGGCAGCCAAATCGGTCAGCACTGACCATGCTGGGAAGCTGGGGAAGTAAGGAGTTGATTTACTGGGAGCTGCTAGGCCTGTGGACACACAACGTGTTGTGTTGCATTGTGATTTAGACGTGTGCCATAGTAAAACCTTCCCAAACTTACTTCTTGGCTTGTCCACAGGGACTTCAAGAGTAAAAATGTCTTGCTGAAGAATGACTTGACGGCAGTGCTAGCTGATTTTGGACTAGCTGTACGGTTTGAACCTGGAAAACCTCCAGGGGACACTCATGGACAGGTAATCATTATCTTTAACATTTTAAAAAGTTGGGCTTGCCACAGCTCCTTGGGAGTCGGGGTGGTAGTTCATCTAGATGCATTTATTCTCCTTGAGATATGTATTTTTCCATAAGAGCTTGTGCTCAGACATAAATTCCAGGAGCTGCTTTAATATTGGTGAGTGGGGAGAGTGTTCAAACTCTCCTGACCACTGTGCAGGTGAGGTCCCCCAGCCCTGGGGACAGGTGGCTTCCTCCTTCAGACACAGGGCTACTTGATTCTTTATGGTTTCAGTAATAAATATTCACAGAATCATAGAATCAGAGATTATCATATGTTGGAAGAGACCTCAAGGATAATCTGATCCAACCTTTCTTGGCAAAAGCACAGTCTAGGCAAGATGGCCCAGCACCCTGTCCAGCTGACTCTTCAAACTGTCCAATGTTGGGGTATCCACCACTTTCCTGGGGAGATTATTCTAATGGCTGATTGTTCTCATTGTGAAAAACTTTCCTCTTGTGTCCAGTTAGAATCTCCCAGAAGTAACTTGTACCCATTGCCCTTCATCTCCGCTTGACTCCTTGTAAAAAGAGAGTCTCCATCTTCTTTGCAATCACCCTTTAGATACTGGAACACTGTGACAAGGTTTCCCCTCAGCCTTCTTTTCTCAAGGCTGAATAAGCCAGTTCTCTCAGCCTTTGCTCATAAGACAGCCTTCCTAGCCCTTTGATCATCTTTATGGCCCTTCTCCAGACTCTCTCCAGCTTGTCCACATATTTTTTGTGTAGCAAGGACCAAAACTGAACACAGTATTCCAGATGTGGCCTGACAAGAGCTGAGTAGATAATACTCAGGATAATGCATGGATACTCAGGATCATGCACAGGATAATGACTCCTTTATTTTTGTTAGTGATGCCCTTGCTGGTGCAGCCCAGCAACCCATTGGCCCTCTGCCACAGCCACTCCCTGTACTCTCGTATTGAGCTTGTAGTCCCACAGGACCCTTCCCACAGAGTTGCTCTCCAGCTCTCCAGGTTATTAAGATCCTTGTTAGCCCACCCTTCCAGCCTATCCAGGTCTTCCTGCAGGGTGCCTGTCCCTTCCAGAGTGTCCACTTCCTGACTCAGTTTGGTACCATCAGCGAGCTTCATCAGGTTACACGTGATCCCATCATCTACATCACTTACGAAGATATTAAACAGTGGATCCCTGGGGGACCCCACCTGGGACAGGAGGAGCTATTGAGAAGGAGCTATTTGCCACCCCCCTCTGGGTGTGACTGTCAGCCAGTTCCCACCCACTGCACAGAATACTTCTCTAGACTGTAACACAAATATTAATACTCCTAAATATTAATACTAATACTACAATACGAATATTAATACTCCTAAAATTATTAGTTTGATTTTAAGAATTCAGTCAGGATGGCTGTTTGGGTGATCATTGACACAGCTGGCTGTGCACTCTGTAAACAATTGACTACATTGTTATGGGGTTTTAATTTTCTGGCTTTGCATTGCAGCGAGTGGCCCCTCATTCTTCTCTCGTGCTGGGGCACAACAAGTCCATCATCCTGTCCTTGTGTCTCTGGGGTTTTCTGCATCCCCAGTTTCAGTGCAGTTTCCCTTTTTTACCTTTATCTCAGAAGGAGTGAACACTCTCTTCTGGATTAGCCTTCTCCAGTTTTCCTCATTTTTGTCACCTTTTTTTTTTGACTATTTCTGTATTTTGCACACCTTTTCACATCCTGGCTTCCCCCTGTCCTCAATGCCTCAGGTAACAGCAAGAACAGATGAGAATTTCTTTAAAGGAAAATATTAAAGGTGTTTTAATTCCAACATTAAAAAGGGGCTTCTCCCTTGCTGTCCTCTCCATTCTCCTACATAATGGGCTAAAGTAAACACACAAGGGAGGAACTCTAATGAGGACTGAATCTCCCTAAAAACAGGACAAGATCTTTTCCTATGCCAAACTAGGGCAAAACAGAGCAGGGCAGACTTTGCAGGTTTCATGTTTTACTGTTTCTGTGGATGCAGGAGACTTATTTTATTCAGGCCTGTCAAACCAACACCTTTTCCTACCATTTCAGGATATATCAATTTTTCTCTTCTCTGCTTTTTTTATATATATTTATTGGTTTTTTTTCCTTTGAGTGAAAGAGGATTGAACATTCAACAACTAGGATAACCAAGTCTGACTTGACCTCAGGTGTTTTGTGTGTCTCCAAAGACGGCATTTTCTCATGCAGTGCGTGATGCTGGAGCAACAAGCAGTGGGATGCAAGGAGGGCAGGATTTAATCCATACTCACCCTGCCACGCTGCGTTTAAATTGGACCTGTAGTGTGCACTGAATGAATATCACACACATAGCCAGGCACTTTGGCTTTTCCCTTCATGTAGCTTATCTGGACTCGAGTGATCTTAATGAGAATCGGTGTCAGAAGAAACAGCTCCCTTTTGCTTGTTTTTCAAGTGAGGTGCACCTTTAGCAGCAGTGGCCTTAAGGCAAATGAAAGCAGCTGTCACTCATCTCCAGCCAGAGGAGGCTGAGGAGCCCAACTGGAATGTAACTTGAGCTGTGTTTTTTCTCTGCAGGTGGGAACAAGGAGGTATATGGCTCCCGAAGTGTTAGAGGGAGCAATCAACTTCCAGCGAGACGCGTTCCTGAGGATAGACATGTATGCAATGGGACTGGTGTTGTGGGAGCTAGTCTCCAGATGTAGAGCAGTTGATGGTAAGAATAAAAGATCCTCTCTTCCCTGGGGAGGGCTCAGTTTCAGTGTGGTTTGGTGGCCCAGAGAATTGACCTGTCTCTGTTTAAAAAAAAATAATCATCCATGGCGTATTTTTCCTTAAGCAGTTAACCTGTTTTTCATTTGTTTTTTAACATAAGCTGTCACTCTCTGTAGATAATAACCTTTGTAGTGTTCAAGTCTCAAAGGAGACTTTACTATGTTGGTTACATTGCAAATTTGCTGAGAACTCAGAAGGAGAAAGAATAGGGGATTCCTCCGGGATGGGTGTCCTTTAGTCCTGAGCTTGCTCTGTGCTGCTCTCCTTGGCACTCTGCATTCCTGCATGTGACCAAGGCAGGCTCTGAGCTCCTGAGAAGAGCCACTCAGCCACCTTAGCTGTCACCTTGCTTGTGCAGGTCAGTGAGGTAGCCTGAATGGAAAACACCTTAGTGATATAGCAGGAACATGGGGCTGGAAGGATCTTCCTGGGTCAGCAAGCCCATTCCCCTGCTGTCATAAGTCGTTAGGTATTGATCTTTGACTTTTGCTGATGAAGTGGGCTGAATTGTTGTTTTATCTACAGCTTTGAAGTATCTCACTTTCTCCTGAAGGATCTAAAAGAATGAACTTCATGGTGTCTCCCTTCTCAGGCTTTTTATTCTAAAATTATGTGGGAAAGTGTGGCATCTTCTCTGTCCAAATAGCACATCTGCCCTTTGATGGCTCCCTTACCATGTGCAGGACCTTCCTCTTGGACAGGGAAGCAATCATATCATTGTAGTATCTCCAAGGCTGCTTCCTCCAACCTTTTTCTTCTTGTATAGATACGGGTTGTCTGAACTGAATATGAAGTTCATAAAACAACAGCACCTCACCTGGACTTCAAATGTTTTTGTTAGCATTACAGTAGGACTGAGGAGCTTGATTATAATTAGGATGTCTGCACAGGTGTGTGGAAAAAGAAGGTCTCTTCTTCTAAAATTTACAATCTAACCAGGTAAAATCCTGGAGGAGCAGGAACTGAGGAGCACAGTAGGGTGAAACAGTGGTACTCAGGTCACTCATATAGGCTTAACCCTTCTCTGTTGAGGTGCCCCAAATATCCACTTGGATTTTTTTCTGGTCCCTTTGTGATGTCCTTTCCACTCTTCTCAGGCAGCAGCTGGCCAAGATACTCCAGGTGCCACACAGAACACCATTAAATCAGAGGGAAAACTTCCTTATGCACTTCTAGCTCAGAAGTGATGTTGTGTAAACAGCAGATTTTGCTTGGAGATCACCAGTGCAGCTCTCCATAGCTTGGATTCCTCTTGGAAGAAGAGGAAAGTCATGAGCACTATTGAACCATCTGTTGGAGCGAGTGTTTCAGTTTGGTTTAGTGACTGGCATTGAGTCAACAAGAAAAATGGTAAAGCCAGTTTAGTGATTTCATTTTTTAGAGTACCTAAACATCATGTTGCTGGTGTCGCAGTTCGTGATCATCAGATGAGGTGGTCAGCTCTTTTATGTTAGTCTGGAAAAGAACCTCTTGAAATATCTCTGCTCTTCCAAGTGATCACTGTTTGCTGCTGAGAAACTGTCAGTGATATCGTGGAGCACCCTGAGAAAGCCCATCAGTTAAGATAGGATGCTGTTTTTCAGAGAGCCTCTACGCATTGCCAAAAGCCAAATGATGTTTCAATAAGCAGAAGTTATTGCTACCATGCAGTATCTGCACTGATACTCATAGCAGTTGTCTCATTCCTGTGGCCCAGGGCAGTTCACAGCCATAACTGATCTAACTAAAGCGTTCAGAAATCATTTTACACTTCAGAGCTGGTACCTGGGACGAGTGCGTCTGGCTCCAGCATGTCAAACCTATGAACGAGCCAGGTCACAAAGCAAGAAACTCTAAGTGTTGTGTATAGTTGACCTCACTAGTCAGTGCTAAAATGAAACTATTCTCACACTGAAACCTTTCTCTAGGTTATTGTGTGTTGAATTGCTATGCTAAAATGTGGGGAGGATGGGCTGATTTGCTCTTTCTATTAAAATAAATTAAAGACTACCAGGCCAGCTTCCTCAAGGAGAGTGGTGGGATCAGGAGGCCCAGCTCAGAGTTCAGATTCATAACTCAGCGAGGTGGAAAATGTGTGTCCAGACAAGCAGCAGGGACAGCAAAGACCATTGTGCAGGAGGAATGTAAATCACATTTGTCTGCAGTGACATGTGAACGTCAGGCTTTGTTGCAGCGGTTTGAGGTTGCTCTGGAGCCACAGCTCACTCAGGCATGGGGAGGACGTGGCTCTGCAGAGGACATTTCTATGCTAACCTGATTCTCTGTGTGCACCTTAGGTCCAGTGGATGAATACATGCTGCCTTTTGAAGAAGAAATAGGTCAGCACCCATCCCTTGAGGACCTTCAAGAAGTGGTGGTTCACAAGAAGATGCGCCCTGTGTTCAAGGATCACTGGCTAAAACATCCCGTACGTCCCTCCTGGTTAACAGTGGAAAATACTTTCCTGTGTGATGGGAATGAGCGATGTGGTTACGCATTCTCAGTGCTAGAGAGAATCAATGCTGGGGAATGAGGGGTTGCTCAACACCTTTGTGCTCCCCTTTCTGTTTGTCCCTTGTATTTAGAGAGTAAACCAGCTGATTAGTCAGCCAGTGCTGAATGTGGAATGTGTGGTGGTTTAGTAGGACTCCTTTAATATGGGGAGAGAATGGAGAATAAAGTCCTTTCATTATGAAAAAGAAAATGATCCATATCATTGGAGACATGTTCCTCACAAGCTAGATAGCATGCAAGATGTTGAACAGCTTTTTGAGGAAAAAATTAATTAGACGTGAAGGCAGGCAGACAGTGAAGGAAAATGCAGCATGGGTTTCCCAGAGGTAGATCATTTCAGGCTCGTGTTTCTAATAAAAGAGCTGCTTTTTCTCATGTTGGGAAACTGAGCAGATGATGACGTCTCTCAGGGCTTCAGTAAGAAGCCAAATGCCTCTATTTTGACCAAACTGCTATGGATTTGGCTAGGTGTACCAGCTCACTGCCTAGAAGTCAGGTAGAGCTGCAGGCTGTAGAAAAAGATTAGTGTTCCACTTCAAATGAGGGTTCAAATAAGAGCTGTGCTCTCCCAGCACTGCTGAATTTGGTTATTTTGGGGATATGGAGAGAAGTGATTGCAAACAAAGCAGTGGTTTCATAGTAACTGACACTACGCTGCCAGCTTTTGCAATTGTATCAAGGGAATCATAATTCTTGTTGTCTTGTCTTTTAAAGCTCTGACTGCTGAATCTTGGGATTTATTTTGATATTAAAAAAGTACTTTAGGGACTGCATGCAACCGAGCCTTACAGCCTTAGAAAGCAGAAGCTTAAACGTGAAAACGCATACTTAGTGTAATTATTAGAGCTTGTCCTGTGGTAATTGGCACATCGTGGAGAGTTTTTCTTCACAGCGTTAGGCTGTGCCAAATGGACCTCACCACGCTTTTCAAGGGCAGTCCCGAGAGCAGATGATGTTGCTGAAGGTGTTTTCTCCCTGTCTTGCCTGCAGGGCTTGGCGCAGCTCTGCGTGACCATCGAAGAGTGCTGGGACCACGACGCGGAGGCTCGGCTGTCGGCGGGCTGTGTCGAGGAGCGCATTGCGCAGATCCGCAAATCCGTAAACGGCACTACCTCGGACTGCCTCGTCTCCATCGTGACGTCCGTCACCAACGTGGACTTGCCACCCAAAGAGTCTAGTATCTGAGTCCTGGATCCTGGTTCACTTTTGTCTTTCCAGACTCAGCGGATTTGGAAAAAAAAACAAAACAAAACAACAAACAAAACAAAAAACAAACCAACAAAAAAACAACAAGGAAAACGTTTGAAAAAAATACAAAAAACAAAACACAAAAATCCAACAAACCCATGAATGCAGCTGCTATTTTATCTTGACTTTTTATTATTATTGTTATTATTATTATTATTATTTTTTTGGATTGGATCAATTTTACCAGCACATTGCTCTACTGTATTAAAAAATGGACATTTCAGCAAGCATTCAGGTGCCGACTAATGAATGCAGAAAAGGTGCAGGTACCTCAGAACCTCAACAAACTCACTTCAGTTGTTTTTATTTTATTCAGTTTTCTGGGTTTCTCTTTATCAGTCTGTCTTCTGAGCGGAGCATCTGTGACATGAAGCTTATGTGACATAAAGGAAAACCACCTACCATCTTCAAAAATGCAATGCTGCAAACTGTGGAGGAAACTTAAGACTGTTATATAAAGAACACACCTTCCTCAAAAGGATTTTTCCCCATTTTGTTTTGGTTTTGGGTTCGGTTCCTTTTTTTTTTTTTTTTTTTTGGAAGTGAGCTTCAAAAAAAAACAGCAGATGTGTCTTTACGGATCTAACGGGTGTCATTGTAACATGGAAAAAAAAGTAACTGGGCAGAGAATGTTGATTCTTGATGGTAGAATTGAAGGGGGGAGCATAGAATAGGGGTGGGGAGAGTGACGTTGGACTTGGCAGCATTTGGGGAAACATCATTTGCTATGGAGCTACTTCTCAGGTAACCATTAGAGGAGGGGAAGGACATTTCTGGGCAGAGTATTAACGACTGCGGAGTATGGAGAAAGCAGAATTAAAGAGACAGTGGTTGGAAGCAAGGCGCTAGGTCTTTCTTCCTCCAGAATCTCGGGCTTGGGCAGTAAAAGAACAAAGCAGAACTCTAATTACCTTTTATTTTTTAACTCCAGGTAGCAGTGGGAAGGATGCTTTTAAGCAGTGTAATCAGGAGAGGTGGGAAAGCGTGCTTTCAGAAGCACTTTGGTAAAATACTGGAAGGGGGGAAAATTCTTGCATCTCGTTTTAAGTGTGAGTCAGTTGAGGAAATTTGGCCTTGGATTGATTATCTATCAGCCCAAGCTATCAGTGCAGAAAGTGGAAAGAAGAAAAGGGTGAAAACTGGGTTTATAATCTTTTTTCTTTATTAATTTGGGGTTGGGGGAGTGAAAATACCTGAAGAATGTTGAGAACCCTATGGGCTGCCCAGCTGAGCAGCAGCAGTGATTCCCACAGCATCTCTCTGACTGGATTCTTTGACACTGCTTTCTCCTTACTCTGTGGTGAAACTTTTTTGTCTTAAAGTGGTGCATATTCTAAAATACCGTTACTCTTATTATGCCATAAACTCGCTCTAGTCAGTGAATGTTCCTAATGCTGCTGATTCAACTATGAAATATTTTTTTAATTTGCAAAACATGCAATGTTTAAAAAAAAAAAAATAAAAAAAAAAAAAAAAAGCAAACACAAAACATACACACACACATTACGTGGCTTCCGAGGTTTAAACTGAAAAAAATTTAAAACTTCATGACCACAGACCACCTCAAACCAGAAATACCTCAGAATTTTCTACTTGTATGAGTTTTATTATATATTTTGTTAGTTGTGTTGTCTTGTAGTAAGTATATTTTAATGTAAGTTGGCTTTTATGACAAGGGAGTTTTAAAAAAAGAAAAAAAAGAAAAAAAGTTCCAAAATCTTTTAGGAAGTGCTACCATTTTTTTGTTGTTTTGTTTAATAAAGCACCATTGTAAATAACTGTATACAGTTGTAGAATAACTGCCTATATAAGGTACCTGGGCATTATTCACTCTTATTTGTGAAGGCTGTTTCCATTCTGTGTTTTTCAGTTTTGGTTTTTTTTTTTTTGGTCTATTTTAGTGAAAGGACAGTACATCCTTTTTTCCTTTTCTTTTTTAATTTCTTCTATTTTTTTCATTCTCTTTTTTTTTTTTTATTTTGAATATTACATGAATTCTGTGTCTTGCTAGACTGACAAAGTTATGTCCATTGGATGGCCAGATCTTCTAAATTTTCCTTTGTGTTAAGCCAAAATGCAGTCCTAAACTAATCACCCTGTAACGTAAATGTTAAAAGTCTGTATTATATAAATGAATTGGACTTCTTGCCACTGCCAAATTATCAGTGTGCACCATTGCACAGATATAATTTATTAAGCAAACAAAACCGCTAATTGGAGAAAATATAAAGTAAATTGAAATATATTTCTTGAAAAGTATAGCTTTAAAACCTAGAGGTCAGAAATGAGGACGTGGTCCTTTATCTTGAAGAGACATTAAGAGAATTGCCTTAATTTGTCTATCTGAATAAAGTCTTAACCTATTCTTTCAAGTTACTGAATGTATATTGCATATTAGTATGTACACACATGTAACTGTGTTTCCGTGTGTAGGTTTGAAAGTTTATGTTTCTTGATGTTGAGAAAACCTTGACAAAACCAGACAGAACGATACCATTTTGACCCAGCTGATGTCCCCAGTGGGGGTTGGCATCTTTGGGCCTGATGCTGCAACACACCTACGCTTGGCATTAAGGGTGTAGGTAGCTCTTCTGGTGTCATGACATTAGGCACTCACTTGATGTTAAGCGTGGTTGTAAATGTTTGCAGGATCAGTATTTCTCATGTTTAATACATTTCTGCACTGAGATTTATATAATAATGTGACTATGTTTTAGAAGTGAAGTGATGTAAGGGTTGGGGTGGAGCGTAGAGCAGTTAAGGTTGAGTGAATACTTGTTTCAAGGTGGGCTTGCTCCTGTTTCCCCGGGAATGGGAGCCAGTTCATATTGCTGCAGAAAGAAAAAAAGCTGTACTGTCTTTTAACTGTTAATAACTGTTTTCTCTTCTGGATTTTTTCCTTCAGCATTACCTATAATAGTTAAAACAGGCTTATTACAGCAGTTGCTTTTTTATCCTGATTTCTTTAAGAAGCTTTAAAGTATTTATTGAAAGTGCCATATGATTTTAATAGCCTATTAGATAGTGTCTGAAATCTTCTCTTTTGAGAAAGCATAAACAAAAATTCTCACATGTAGCTTATCTTACTGCGGGGAACTGCACGACCGTACAAACCTTGACCGAATGTTGATTGTAAAGTATTACATCTTCCTGGTGTAAAGTTTCCTTATAGATCATCTTGTCAGCAGGATTCAGAAACTGACTTTAAAAAGAATTTCCAAATTGCGTGTGTGCTGAGTTACAAGTTTTATATGTATGTAGGTACGTGGGTCTTGCTATTGCAGCAGAGAAGGAAATCCTGAACTTTTGCTTATTTCCAAATTTGTATGAGTTTTGCTAAAGCTTTTTTTAAAAAAACTGGTATTTATTTTATTAATGAAGACAAGCTCCTTTTAACTTACTGGTCTTTCAGCAGCTGAGGTGTCAAGTAAGTAGTTCCCTCACCACTAAACTAGTTTTTGAACTCTCATTGACAACATGATTTTGTTTTTGTTTGGTGCATCAGAGGCTTTTTCCAAGTCAGGAATTGGGCACATCCATAGGTGTAGTTGTCATAAGCAACTGCAACTCTTTTCCTCTTAACGCTCCCTTGAATAGGATGGGGACAACACCTCTTCTGTTACTTCCCAAGTACTAAATTTCACTTCCCATTTAGTCTTAGAGGAAGTAGGACTTAAAAAACTTGCCTGGAGAATTTTATTGGTGACCTCCCTTATGGCAGTTCTGAGGTGAATATTAACATTGAATATCCTGAGTAAAAGTTCTCCTTGAATTTAAGAGCCATGATTCCCCATCCCTCCAGTGTAATTCCCTTTTATGAATTTATTTCACTGGCTGTGCTGGTTTCCTAGCTGGAGAAAGTTTGAGTTCACATTTTTAAACTGGAAATACCATAGGAGATAAAATTGGGGTGTTTTTTTGGGATGATAGAGCTGTGACTTGCTAATGAAATTGCATTAGTACATCAAGGCTGGAAATTGTATGTGGCTTATATTAAAATATATGTGCATATTATAAGAGATGGCGATAAACCAACATAACCATCAGTTAAGTAGTACTAGGCTTACTCATTACAATTAAGGATTTTAGCTGGTCCTGATAATTAAGAAATTTCTATTTTAAGACAAGAGAAACCCATTTTTTATTCTGCCTCATTCTTCAGCTGAAATTCTGTTACAGAATATCCAGTGCACGATAGTTACACCTATGGAAGTGCCAAGATCTTTATGTAGGTTTGTTTCGAAGAGAAGGTCCGTGAGTGCCTCCCTGTAATTCCGCTGCATTTTCCTTGGGTCTCCTGACTCCCTGCTGTTCTCCCTCGAAGTCATTGGTTTCAGTGGAAGCAGATATTTCCAGGTTGGCTGGGTCAGGCCTCGCCGTTAGGAATCCTGATCCTCCTTAATATCAGAGCATGGAAAACAGAGAACACGTGTTTTATTCCTCTTGTGCTGCTTTCTAGTCAGACTGTAGGAGCTTGCCCTCTTTTGTTGGGGAAAGGTCTGGTTTCACTTGGTATGGAAGGAACTTGTATTGCGGAGGAAGGTGCTGGTTGATAAGGTGTGACAGTGCTGTTGTTGCAGTCCTCTTCAAGCCACACTCCACTTGAGAAGTTGCTAAGCAGGAAGTGTCCCACAAACTTTTATCACTTTTACATATAGGATATTGTTTGGTAACACTGTAAATAAAATAGACTATATAATAGAGGAAAATAAGGACATTTTGACTTTTTTACTTTTGGAAAAATATATATATATATTTTAGTTACATATACAAAACAAAAATTCTACATTGTGTGAGAATTCTTTTATACCACAAATTATTTTTGTAATGTCTAATATGTTTCTGTAGGGAAAAGGGAGAAAGGTCTGTGTACGCACAGCAAATAGATAAAGAAATATATATATGATGTTTAAAATAAGTGTGCACTACATCAAAGTCTAGAGGATAGAACAAGTGTAGCCTGAAAACAGTTTGAGGAGCAAGTTTGGATGTACTTGGACATGCTTTGAGGATGGCACTGAGTATATGTTTAGGTTATCTTGCGTGTCACATCCCTTCTGCTAAAGATGTTTATTGCTTTTCTATGGCCATCTTTGGTTAAACCAGGAAGAGTTTTTTCATGTATTCATGCAAGTATCCATGTGTGAGCAGTGTGTCTTTTGGCATATGCTGGGGTGCTGCAGTGAGTTGTGAAGTCAGGGTGTTAAGAGTTTACCAAGGCCAAATATCCGGGCTGATCTTGCTCGCTGCCGTATCCTTTTATAGCAGCTGCATCTGCTGCATTGACAATATGATCTGTAAGGAGCTGTTGCCAGTAGAGTCCTGATAAAACCAGTTCATAGAAATTCCTTCTCTCCGAAATGACACAACTAATCAGGCTTCACCAGAACATACAGATAATGTGCTCTGTGTTCCCAACATCAAATTTAACAGTCTGTGTCGGAGGCGCTGAAGAAAAGGAGCACTGTCATATCCAAAGTCCTTCCTAGAGAAAGAGCTTTTCAAATCTGTGTAACCAAACCAAGGTATTCTAAAAGTATTAAGGCAAAAAAAACCTTGAAATGTGGAGGGTTTTTTAACTTATTTTTCCGTCGGACCTAAAATTCACTCCAGTTTTTAAGTTCTCTTAAACTTGACAGCACAGTGTCATTGGGTGAGAGTTACTGAAGAAAGCTTTAAACCAAACAATGGCTCTGCCTTGGAGCTGGTTTGACAGTGTGCCTTTTGAAATCAGCGCTTACACCACTTCAAGCAGGCTTCTAGAATTGCTGAGTCCCTCAACTGTGTTTGGGTGAAGTCCTGGCCCTGTGGAAAATCAGAGAGTTGCCATCCAACCCTGTGTGACCACGAGTGTGCGTGTGTTCCTAGAACACCTTCCAAGCACGCCTGGTCCCTTACTCACATGGGAGTTCTTGTTTCGTAACTCGTTTTGGGGTGACGCTCCGTTCCTTGGCTGAAGTAGTAGCCTATGGAGTAAGCAGCAACCCTTTTTGTCAGGACACTTCCACAGAAGGAGATCATACTTGTGTTATGTCCATCCAGCTGTTCTGAAATGTAATGCTATTATTCTGTTGTGCCTTTATTTTTCCATGTAAAAGCAACTGCTGTAAGCTTTCTTTTTCATTTACTAGGTTGTTTTTGTTTTGTTTGTTTGTTTTTTCTGTTGGAAAAAAAAAAAAAAAACAACCACTTTTCATTCCCCAGCTGTTATTTCTGGATGCAGTCTGTGATCCAGGTATTTCAAAAACCAGTTACCTCAAACCTCATGTTAAACAGTGTTGCTATCTGGATTCTCCTTGATACTACAATATTGTAACATATTGCAAACAGGAACCCTGCTACATATGGGTGTTTATATATATGTATCATATACATATATACATGTATATATATGATATATATATATGTCAACAGAAAGTGATCCCCAAGGACTGAAGGAAAAAAGCAAAACTTATTTTGTTTTCCAACACTGAAACCAAAAGGGCTTCTCTGAAGCTCTATAATGGCATTGTGCTGGATACCTGTCTAGAAAAAGTGTTCTCTAAAAAGTGCTTCCTTTGTTAGCCTTTTATTTCAGTATTTTTATGGGGCAGATAACGTGAATAAAATACTATTTCTGCATTTTTTGGGCCCATTTTGAAACAGAAGCCTCTTAATCTTTCCAGGTGTTAAGAAGCAAAAACTCAGTGTATATGACATTCCAGTAAGGTTGGTATTGCAAAACTAAAACATGTTCTAGGAAGATTTTGTAGCTTCTGTTTCTGTGATGAGTAAGGCATTGGCCACACTTTATTCAATTTTTCCACTGTTTTGATGAACTGAAGTTTAACCAGTAACCATCCTAATCAATTAAAATCCTAATTCAGTAGTTGCTGGCATGTCAGCATTGCCACCTCTGTTAAAAAACCAAAATAACCCCCAAAAACAACCTAAACCAAAAATCCAGCCATGACAGAGGAGGAAGAGGAGGTTGGACCATCTCATAGCTCCTGAAGGTGGACTTAGCACCAGAGCAACTTTGTGTATAACATAAATCATGTCGAAAAGACTTAGAACCTGTCTGGCCCTTTTTCCAACTACCTTCTCCCAAGAGTCTTCTTGTAAAGTCAGACCTTCAACTACAGCAACTTCTTAGTGGTACTCTGCTGAAGAGAATTCTCTTCAGGCTGTATTTTCTGGAGAAAAATAAAAAGTTAGACCATTTTTTACATTAACATTTTACTGTGTGTGTTCCCCTCACAAATGTCTTTTTTTAGAAGATGTATCCCTTTAGTTGATGCAACATTACAACCTGTATTTTACTTGGACAACATAGTAGCTTTCCTGTCCAAATACTAATGAATTTACTATTACTAGTAATTAATTTAATTACTGGTAATGAATGGCTAGTAATTAATTTACTATTAGTAAAGGAAAAAAACTAGATAGTTCTCTTTCCCCTTTTTTTCCTTGACTGTCTAATGTTTCTATGGCTATTGATGGTTGATGATTATTATCTTTGGTAAATCAAAGTACTAAAATCTCCCAGGAGGAGGCATTTTGCAATGCTGCTGGCCTTCCAATGGAATAACTATGATGCAAAAGTTGATCTATTGGTGGATCAGGATTGAAGGAGGTGGTTACTGCAAACTAAGTAACATTCTTGGCCTCAATTCTATGCCATAAGCCCGCACAATGCCATTGTCAATCTGTTCAAACTATCTGCTTACGAATTCTGCATGATCCTTGTGATAGAGTTGAAAGCCTGATCTTTCACCTGTTAATATTTTCACATTCGTCCTTGAGTTTGACAAATTTTGTACTGTAAAGATGACTTAAGTACAGTTTGATGTCAATTCTTGTGGAAAGAGCTTTCTGCACGTAACATTAGATGCATACAGTTAAACAACACAGCATAGTACAAAAACTCACAAGAAAATGTTTTGGCACCAGCAGAAAGAAATCTCACCCTAACCATTTGTCATTTTAACCCATCTTATTGTAAGTTTTACCAGCTACTTCTAAATTTGTGCTTTATTTAAAGAAATAAAATAAAAATCCTAAGACTTGTCTAGCGTAGTGAAATATGTGTATATCAGTTTTAGGATAAATAGCTAAGTCTTATTACGCTGTGTTACTTAACTTGTATATATAGAGTATACATAAGAGTTTGCAGTAACCTGTTTCTCCAGGATTTCCAGTTTGAATGGATTTAAGCTCAAACTATGAGATTAAGTAAATGATTTAGAAGATTGCAGAATAAACTGAGTGTAAATTACAGGAAGCTCTATCAGATGGTGAAATAATTTTTAAAGAGTCTTTTGGTCCTTGGCTCAAATTCAATAAGTACTGTTTGTATACCAAGATATGTGAAATGTAAATGTTGTAGGTTATATTTCACTCTTGTAGCTATAAAAATGTAGAACAGAGATAGCTTGTACTACTGAGTTAACAAAAGTTATACTAAAGTATCCTGTTAAAGAAAAAAAGTATACAGAGAGTTAAGCTCGTTGCTGTAACCCCTTTTGGACTGAAGTGTGCTGATTTTTCATATATGTATATTTTATATATATATTCTGCAGAAGTATGTATATATAAAATGTACATATAAAATGGCCTAATGCAGACATCCATTGTATTGCAGTTATGAAATGAAGACATTTTGGAAAGAACATTGTATCATAGTTCATGAATTTGCAGTGGATCTTTGTTCCTTTTTACTGTGGTATTTTAGAAATGAGTCTCAAGTTTGAAATTAGATCTGCCAAGTTGGAGTTTTGCTGCTTCAGCTTTGCACTGGGTGTCCGAATAAACCAGTATGAATGTAGTATTTGCCCTGTGTGAAGCAGCTACACCCCAACAGATAGGAGGAAAAAACCTAGAAAGAACTATTTCAAGTTTATCTTTTTGTATATGAAAATAAACAGTAAATTACAAATAACTGTTTCCCTCGTTGGTGTGATGTTAAAATCATTGTTATTTTATTGTCCTTGGCATTGAGCTGGAGGATTTCCTTTTTCATATAAGAATGTTTTAGGTGTTGCAGTGGCATCTCTGCTATCCAAAATCTCTAACAAAACCTCTGTAGAGGCATAGCTGAAGCCTCTACTACCCATCACTTGCAAACATTTTTAAAGAGAAGAGGGAATTAGCTGAAATTCATAGAATCATAGGATGGTTTGGGTTAGAAGGAACCTGAAAGATCAGCTAGTTCCAGCCTTCCTGCCGTGGGCAGGAACACCTTCCACTAGACCATGTTGCTCCAAGTTGCATCCAGCCTGAGCTTGAACACTTCCAGGAATGATGCAGCCACAGCTTCTCTGGGCAGCCTGTGTCCTTTTGGTGTTATTATTTTATTACTATAAAATTCCTGTGTCCTTCTGAGTGTGTTGCCTCTTTGTAGCTCTGTGGTAACACTGCTTATCATTCCTAGCAAAGAACTGTTCACATAGAGCATTATGTGCATGTTAAGCTGTATCAACAAAGTCCAGCAACATAGCTGCAACTGCCAGAAACCTGGAAAAAGATTAAAAATAAAAATAATAATAATAATTAAAAAAAAAAAAAGCCTGAGTTCCCAGCACTCAGCAACACACTGAGCTCTGAAATCCTTTCATGAGGTAAGAAACATGGTCAGACCTCTCCAGGCAAGCTTCGACCAACAAAAGGATGGCATGGCCATGCAGTCCTGATGTTCTGATGTTTTCAGTTGCTAAACTGCTCCTTTTTTTCTGAAAAAAAAATGCCTCTGATTTGATGTTGGTTTGGAAATGCTTAAAGTACAGTGGACAGACATGAGGCAAGTATGAATATTAACAGGCATCTGGGAGGGAAAAATAATAATAATTGGGCTGGTGGTTTTCCTGAAAAGAAGCCTGATGTAACATCACCCAATACTGACTTAACCCAACCCCATACCACCATCCTTAGCTGCTTGTTCAGCCTGGAGAAAAGAAGGCTCTGGGAGGTTCTTGTGGCTTTCTATTACAAACTTTTTAACAGTGCCTATTGCAATAGGACAAGAGAGAATGGTTTTAAACTAAAAGAGGATCGATTTAGATTAGACATAAGGAATAAATGTCTTACAATGAAGGCAGTGAGGCACTGGCACAGGTTGCCCAGAGAGGTGGTGGATGCCGCATCCCTGGAAACATTTCAAGATCATGTTGAACTGGGCTCTCAGCAATCTGGTCTGGTTGGAGTTGTCCCTGTTCTTTGTAGGGAAGTTGAACTATGACAGAGTCGCAGAATCCTTAGGGTTGGAAGGGTCCAAACCCCCGGCACAGCAGGGTCGCCTGGAGCAGGTGATACAGGAATTGTGTCGAGGTGGTTTTGGAATGACATTGGAGAGGAGACTCCACAACCTCCCTGAGCGGCCTGTTCCAGTGTTTTGACAGTGTCAACATAAAGAAGTTCTTCACGTTGAGGGGAAACTTCTTGTAGTTTAGGTTATGGCCACTGCTCCTCATTGTGTCCCTGGGCACCACTGAAAAGAGCCCAGCATCTTCTTAGTACCCGCCTTTGAGACATTTATATGCATTAGTGAGATCCCCCTCAGTCTTCTCTAGACTGAGCAGGCCCCGCTCCCAGTCTCTCCTCATATGAGACGAGCTTTTTATTATCTAACTAAAGACTAAATGAGCTTTAAAGGTCTCTTCTAACCCAAACGATTCGGGGTTGGAGCACAGGGTGGCCATGCTGGGATTAGTTCAGCCACCCCTCCACGGGCGCTCCTTGTAATCTCCGTGGAGGGGGCTCATTCTTTATGTTTTTTTTTCCACAGCCCTCGGTCCAGTTTCTTCGATTCGGCTCGTTCCCCTCACGCCGCGTTCCCGCGCTGAGGCGGCACCGCCATGGCGGGGCCGGGAGGGGGCGCTGAGGGGACAGCGCGGCGCCCGCCCCTTCCCGCCGCCGCCATGGCGGGCCTGCCCCGCCACCGCCGCTTCCTCGGCGGCTTCGTCTGCGGGGCCGCGGCCGGGGCCGCCGCGTCCTGCTGGGCCGCCTGGCGGCTCCTCCGCAGCCAGAGCCAGCCGGAGCCGAGCCCCGGGCGGGCCCCGGCAGGGGGTAAGCGCTGCGGGCCGCGGGGAGGCCGGGCGAGGCGGCACCGGGGTTGCGCCGGGCGGGAGAGGCGGCGGCGCCTCAGCGCGGTTCCGCTCCCCGCGGCCGCTCCTGGCCTTAAACCCTCTCGCTCCCTTCACAAGAGTCTTCTCCCACCCCTCAGAAGAGCCCTTTCCCTCGTGTCTCCATCCAGGGGTGCCCAAAGCGAGCCGGGAGCGGGGAGTTGTGTCCCCCAGTACGTGCGCCGGGCTGTGGGGGAAGGAGGTTATTTGGGGATGCTGGGCCGTAACTTGGCATTAAAAGCCCTTCCCCCTGCAGTGCAGCGGGTCACGCCAAAGTGTTGGTGGCAGGAGAGAAAAAGCGGGTCCGTGCGGCTGCCAGGATGGCTACAAGTGTCCCCGATTGCTGGGGGTCTGGAGCGCAGAGCATTTGTCCTGTATGATCTAACAACATCCCCCTAATATATGCATGCATATATATGAGTATATATATATACACACACACACATATTTAGTTTTAAACATACAATTCAGGCCATAACTAAACCTCAGGTACAGCTGCCCGGGATGAGCCAAGGCTGGTCCATCAAGTCTCTGCACCCCGGGGGTTTAGGGGATGCAGGTGTGGGTGGGGGTGTTGGGGGGCACCCCAGGGAGTAAAATGTTTTTTTCTACATCCTGAAGGCTTTAAAACCTTACCAGAGCGTTGGAAAACAGAGGAAGAATGGCTCTAAAAATGTGAGTTGCTGTTAGACAAATGGCTAGAGGATGAGGAAGGCAGTAGGATGGATGTAAATATTCCTCCATGAGAGAAAATTGTTGCTTGCAAAAAAAAAAAAAAGGTGTCTCAAAGTGAAGCTTCCATTCATTCAGCAGAGTATAAGTGTTTGCAGTGAGGGCAGGACTTGCTTTTACCCAACTCACACATCTCAGTTTGTGAGGCAGTGTTATTTCCAGCTCCAAAGGGTAAAGCATGCATGTCCGTAAGTCCTCAGTGCCTGTTCTGTCCCTAAATACCCGATAGCTTTTATTCTGAGGGCCAGCCCAGACTGATTGCCAGATATATGTGTATGTGTGTAGGCATTACAGCAGTTGAGTTAGTCCTAGAGTTGAGGTCCTCATGTTAACACACAATGGAAACCACAACTATTTTGGCAGATGAGAGTTTCAGTGGGGTAGCTCTCTTTATATTTTTTTAGGTCTTAATTTTGGCAGTAACCTCAAGTAATTCCCTGTACAGTATGTTTACGCCCACTGAGATGTTTTTCTTACTGTCTTGTTTCTGATTGCATTTCTGATCATGTTTCATCTTTGGATGGCTGGTTTTTTTTCTCCATAGAACCAGTAGAAGAGGCTCTGCTGGAAAGATATGGATTCCCTGAGGCTGGAACAGAAACCAGATGTTATACAAATCATGCTCTGTCTTATGACCAGGCAAAACGGGTGCCTAGATGGGTGATTGAACATATTTCAAAACAGAAGACACTGGGTATGTGGGTATTTATTTACTTGCACTTATGATGCCCAGAATGGGCTTTGCTGTTCACAGAAGGTGGACCCTGGAGCAGGCAGGGAGAAAAATCCTATAGTGATCTCTGGGTATGGATTTTTCCACCCATTCACAGTCCCACTGGGGGCAGTAGGCCTCTGGGTGGGTGTCAGCTTCATGCCATGAATTTTTAAGGCTGTTACCAGTGATTTAAGAGATCTGTCACTGCAGGTTGGCAGGGTTCTTCGGTATTATTCCTCTGCTTGGAACTAATCTGGTATTGAATATACAACATCTGTAGTGAAGATACACTTGGTCCAAGGGCTGAATATGAAAGGGAGAACTAGAGTTACCTTCTGTGAGAAATTTATATTGTAAAACAGTCTGTAAGATCAGTACAGGTGTGTCAATGTGAGGACTCTAAAATTTTGCAGGAGGGAAGCGTAACTTTCCTCTTTTTAAACATGAATGGAGAGAACATGAAACAATGAAAATTAAACTTTCCGTACCTGATTCAGGCCTGCAAAGTTGCTCGAGTGCATGAAAATGGCTCTTGCTTCCTTAGCTGGTGTAGGTAGTTCTGAGGTCCAGTCTGTGTCAGTTTAGCTGCTGCCCCATATGTGGAGTCAGTCCCTTTCGTGGCCAGACCCCTTCACCTACAGATCTTGGAGATTTGCTCAGGATGGGAAGAGAATGTCCATTTGTGAGATAAAAATGGAGCAAAGGGCATCAACAGTTGTAATTGTTCGGAGCTAGAGAGGGCATTACCCACTCACTGCGGCCATTATTTACTGTGGTGCAGTTCTGTTTTATTTCCTGATGTGCATTATCTAATACTCTCTCCCCTGTTCTTTATGCAAGACAGAGGCTCAGTGATTTTTTTGCTGTCAGTTGGTGAATGAAATATGAGTGGTATACAGTCATTGTAAATTAAGTTTATAGCATTAGTTCAGTTTTTATAAGGCAGATTATTAGTGATGGAGGTAAGTGTGTAATTGTAAAATGTTTTATGAAAGCAATAGCCCTCTAAATATATCTTAATCACTGTCTTCAAATTACCTTTCAAAATTAAAAGCATGATCTTGAAAATATTATAACCAACCTCTAAGTAGCATCATTGATTCTACTTCTTTCTGAGAAGAAAACAGTAATTCCAGGCTTACTTTCAAGTGGGCCTTAACAGCTGAAATGTTAAAATGTTTTCCAAATGACCAGATACAACTAACCTGCAAGTTGAAATTAAATATCTTGAGGCATTCAGCTGTGATTTGTGCCTGTAGCTACTATAATGGAGATTTGAGGTGGAACTGTGTTGAAGGGGGACAGTTGAAAGGACATGATGTAAAAACATATATTTTATTGCTGAGTAAGAACTTAAGTGTTTAAAAAACACGGTGTGAAAAAATCAGCGTTACATGTAAATGGTCTGTACAGAACTGGTTGCAGAAGAAAATAGCCTTTTTTATAAAAGAAGTGAACAGAGAATAAATGAGGACATATTTTTCCATCTTTCAGGTTTAATTGTTAAATTACACTTTGTTTTAAATACTGAAAATAAGAATTCTATTGTTTTGCATGCTGATAAACTTGTCAGCGTTGCTTCCTGAGCATCAGTCTTGAGCTGAAGTGTCATCTCACATGAGATGACATATGCTTTACCATAAAAGAAAAGTGAAGGTCTTTCTTTCTACCTGCACTGCAGAAAGATGCCCTGATCGCCTCTTTGTTCTGGCCTTACCTCCCTGGACATACACACAGGTGGTGAGCAAAGAAAGGATACTGCTTACAAGCATTGGTTTCCAAGAAATGCCTTATCTATGTGCATGCTCCTTTTCCACCCCTTTCCTTCTTCCTTATGGTCCTTTCATATTCTTGTGTTCTTCTGAGAGCTGCCCTGTAGAGTGTGTCCCACACTTTGTTCTCAGTGCAGAGCACAGGGAAGCACAGGGTGTACGTGTGCTCAGGGATAACATTGACATGACAAAAAGTGGATACAGTCTATGGTGTGTGTGTGTGTTTACAGTCGTCTGTAGAAAAAAAAAAAGTAATTTTAATAACTAGCTTAATTGATCACTACTGAAAGTTGCTCCTTGCATTGTATTTTTTATGGTTGAGGAGAAAAATACCCAATTTAGGTTAATGTGTTGAATACTTAAGTGTCAAGATTTGACAGAATTAGATCCTTTTGCCTTGTGGTTATGTTGGTTTAATGATAACCATTCAATGTGTTATTCCTCAGGTGATGCAGACCGAAGGCACTGTAAATTCAGACCAGATCCCAACATCCCTCTGATGTTTAGTGCTGCCAATGAAGACTACCTTGGGAGCGGATGGTCACGAGGCCACATGGCACCAGCGGGAGACAACAAATTTTCAACAGTAGGATTTTTGTTCTCCTTCTTTTTAATTTGTCTTTCTCCACTGGAAAGGGTCAAAAGACCCTTGAAAGTAATGTGTAACGTTCCTTTTGCAGGTTTGTTTTTTTTTTTTTTTTTGGGAGGTGGAACATGATCTCATTAGTGATGCACAGACCTGGGTTTGAAGTTGCAAGGCTCTGTAGGATGTTCTCACAGTCTCCTTCAGGCATCTAAATCAGGTGCATCCTCTGATGACATACCTCTGTTCCTTAAATCACACCTAAATTAGCTTGATTGGCAGAGTTGATGTGTTGTGTGGTGTTAAGCAAGTCTTCTCAACCCCTTGTATGTCACACTGTCTACCTGTGAAAAGAAGATGACAACCTTCACCAAACAAACCTCCAAAGTGTTTTTGAAGCCCACTTAAAGAGAAATGGGGACAATGACTTCATTCTGGCCAACAGCTGCTGAGATGTTTAAGGCCGGATTGGGCAAAGCAAATACGCTAAGTACTGTTCTGTATTGGCAAGGGGATTGCCTGGATGATTGAAAAGGCTTTTTCCTTTCTTGAAATGTGTATGAGGTAAATTAGACCCTTCATTTGCCGTAGTTCTTCCAGTCTGTAAAACGTCTTCACCTGCCATTTATTTGAGCTGTAAGAGAAGCATGCCCTAATGCCCCGGCTGACTTACAAAGCAGCCTTGAATTTATTGGATCCTCGTGTGAAGTGTGCCTAATGCAGCAATTTGTTAATTAAGAAACAGTTGAAATTTGTATTTCTGCCAGGCAGAATGGAATTCAGTGGGGCAGAGTGACAGCACAGTGGCATGTGGTGAATGAAAGAACCAGTCATTTTGTTTCTACTGGAAGTTTCTTTGTTGTTAATTATTTGTGATGTCTGGGGAATTTTTGCTGGTGATCTCCCTGTGCAGAGAGATCCTGGACATGGCTTGAAATGCGGTGTGATGGTACAATCTTTCAAATACAGGATTGCAAAAATTTAATTTCACAGTTTATTTGGTGCAGGTAGTGTTTCCTCATTATCCTACTTAGAAGTAGTAGTATGTGAAAAATATTGGCAAGTACAGGACCTATGAAAAATCTGGGTTAAGATCTTGGGAATTTTTTCTCTGTGTCTCCCTGCATATGCCTAGTTTTTTTAGCACCAGGTCCTTCACATCTGGAAGTATGTGAGCTTCTATTCAGAGGTTTATGACACTTTAAAGGTAAAATTAAGCTGATACGTAGATATTTGACTGTTATGGTCTCATAAATCATTTCATTCCCTGCATGCTATGTATTTGTAAAATATGGTAGAGTATTTTTTAATAAAGAAAACCTTTTCTTGTAAGGGAAAGAAGAATTTAGTTATTAGGGAGTCAAATAAATGAAAAGCATGGGTGAAAGCATCCTTCCCATTCAAAAAGAAGAATTGCTGGTTGCTTTCAAAGACATTGCAGAACTGACACTGGGTGACATCGTAATTCATTCTCTGCCTCTAAAACTGGAAGTTCTCATGCTGTTTCTGCCAAGAAAAAAGAAGCAGATAATTTTGCAAGGTTTCACCTTAGTTATGCACCTCTTAATCCAAAATAATTTTGTAGATGCTCCGACTTAGGTTTTATCTGACCTTTTGTGTTAATAAATGTTAAAAACTAAACTAGAAATGGGATTCTGATCCAAAAACTATTACAGTGTGTTTTCAGCTCATAAATGTTTCAATGAAATTGTATTATTTTATTTCTCTGCGCAGCGAGCTATGGCTGAAACATTTTATCTCTCTAACATCGTGCCTCAGAATTATGAAAATAATGCTGGGTTTTGGAACAGGTGAGAAATTACTTGTAAGTAAACCAAGTGAAAAATACCAGGCAGTGGATAAATCAAAAATGCTTTATTTATAAAGCTTCTCATCCAAGTATTCTAGAGCACATTATGGGCTATCTGTAGAGATCATAGGAACTTCCTGTGAACTGAAAGGCAGCTCAGTCCTCACAGTGCAAGAACAGTACAATGACTGTTTAGTTTTTTATTCAGTCAAACTGTAGAAGACATTTATTTAGAATAGCTAAAATGACTTCTTCTGGCTGATGTGGGTGAAAGTACCAGGCATAATATCCCTCTCCTTAAGGAGGATTCAGTAGAAGCAAGGAAAGGGTTTAGATCTTCCTCAGAAAACTGCTTCCAGTGTGAGAGTATTCATATCTCTCTATGTGGACGTTGGTTCACTTTGAATCGGAGAACTGAGCACTCCCCACTGAGTTACCACCACTTCAGGTCTTAAATGTCTCTAGGTACTGGCTTCCAAGTAGCAGCCAGGCAGGTTCTCTGTCACTTGTGAGCACTGACTGGATCAAATCTGAGGTTCAGGGCATGCCTGATAAATTTAAACTTTCTTCCTGTAAGGTTTTTTTTACTCTTTCTTTCCTTTGAGAGAGGAACACATAATAAAAGTAGCATTTTTGCTGTGCTTCTTGCATAGGACTTACAGAATGTGAAGGCTCAGAAACAGGAGGGGAAAATTATGAATTTCTCAAGGTTCAATCAGGGGAAGGTCAGCAAAATTATGTAGAGTGTTGCACTAAAGATCCATCAAAACTGCATCATCATTCAGCTACACACTACTTTCCTGTTTTACAAGACTGCATGTAAAACCATACAAGGCATTGAGTACGGTTATATTATAGACAAATAAAATGCCATAACTTTAAGGGTTTGTTTTTTTGTTATTTTAGTAACTCAAGTATTTGAGCATAAATATTCCTTATACCAAAGCTGGGCATTTGTACCAATTAAAGGTGGGAAACCATCCTTATTTCCCTTAATCAGGATCTCTGCCTAATCAGGAAATTCTGGAGAGTGATGGAAGATTTCCCCTCACACTTATCAGCCTTGCAATTTAAGCAGCTATTACCACTTTCTTCCAGCCCAGCACCCTGTTGCCAGAGTTCAAATACGTGAGCAAGGCAGTGGTGCCACTTTTTTTGTCAGTCATTTCACGTGTTGTGTCCTTTCTTGGCTTCAGTACTCTCGTTTTAATTGTTTGCTTCTTGAATTTTCTTCTGAGGTGCAGGTAGACAACTCAGCTTAGTCAGTTTAAGTATTTGTTGTTTTCTGAAGGGGTGTTTGCCCTCCGGCCTGGTGTTTCCCAGTTCCAGGTCTGGTTCCAGCTGACTGTGGTGAGTCAGTTCCGTTTGCCAGCCCAGTTAAATTGATTTTCATTTTGTTCTGTGTGGTTATCTAATCTTTCCAGATTAGAAGATTGGATCAACTGACGAGATGAGTGCAAGAACCAACATGGAAGATGGATTAGGACTGGTCAGCTGGGACAGACAAGGGAAACAGTAGGAAAGGGGAGACAGGAGTGTATCTTCCAGCAAGCTATTAGATAGTATGCTGTTAGATTGGCTCAGTGGTGTGGTCTAAGTGCACCTTAGAATTCATCATTCTTTTTCAACCAACATGCATGCTTCTTTCTTTCCTGATGTTTGACTGTTGTTTTCTGTCTTGTTGTGAGTCACTGTAATCTGACCTCTGTCCCTGCTGCCTCCAAAAGCAGTTTCCTCCCTATCTGCATTTATTCCCATTCTTTCCTTTTGCCAGTTGGTGTTTGTGTTTCTGTGCTGTGAGACAGCCTGAGGAGCTGAGCTGCTTGGAAGCAAAGCTGGTGACAGCAGGAAAAAAAAATTACTTTGTTAATGCTTTGCTGTATCACATGAAGAAAGGGCTCCCTCCTGTTCATTCTCATTTGTGGGGCTCATTCTTGCTAATTTGATTTGTGAGCTGATTTAACTCACTAACCCAGCACAAAAAAGGAAATACTGGTTTTGTTCAGGGTTGTTGACAAAGAGTGCTAAAGTGGCCCAAGGGAGAGGTATGAGGAACAGGGATGAGACAGAGAAGGAGATGAAACAGGCTTCTTTCAGAGGCAGCCAGATTAGCTGGGTTTATCTGTCTGATATTCTGGTCTGTTTGTCCATTTGTGTGAAGTGCAGCTCTTAACTTTGTGGAGGACCAGTGGGTGCTCACTGTATGTGACTTCTGTGACAGTTGGGGTATTAGATCAATGGCAGGCTATAATCATAGCCTGATTCATCACCCAGAATGGTTTGGGTTGGAAGGGACCTTAAGGATCATCTAGTTCCAATCCCTGTACCATGGGCAGGGACACCTTCCACTAGACCAGATTGCTCCAAGCCCTGTCCAACCTGGCCTTGTTAATATTTTGTTTTAGGTAAAATGGGCATGATCCAGAAAATTCCATATTTGAAAAATGTTATATGCTGTAAACTGAATGAATTAGTTTAAAAAGTAAAAATAAGGGTATATTTCTGGAGGTATTACTTCATTTTTGAACAGTTTTATATGTAATAAAAAACTAGACTTAGTGGGAATGGCAGACAGAAACTTTCCCCAGTACTTTGAGCTATGGAAAGAACCGGGTCCTGCAGGGCATTGATTCCTTGGGGAGAAACGTACAAATCCAGTAATAGGGTAAAGCCTCTCAAAGCAAGAACACCACAACCTGCTGTTTAAAACAATTTTATTTTACTAATCCCAAGTGACCACCATGAGTATATTTCTAGTGTCAGGTGTGGGAGTAAGTAGAGAACTCAGCTGTTCAGACAGGTGGTAAGGCTTCAGAAACCATTTTCGGATGTGTGCTGTAACACGTCTGTGAATAAGTGAACTTGGCATAAGGGGGAAGCATAAGTTGGGCCTGCATTTTTAACCTTCTTTGGCTTGGGAATCAGTCATGTGAAAAATGCTCCTTAACTTTCAGTAGTTCATCCTTCCCTTCACAATATGTCTCAAAGGTTATTATGTCAGGTTTTTCCAGCTGACTTTTCCTTGTCTGACAAATATGTTCCAGAATGGAAATGTATTGTCGGGAATTGACTGAAAGATTTGAGGATGTTTGGGTGGTTTCTGGACCTCTGACCTTGCCTCAGACAAGTGATGATGGAAAGAAGAGTGTTACTTATCAGGTATGTATATGTGTTGCTGAGTTAATAGTGCAATGGTAATGGTTTATTTATTTAAAATTTATATTGTAGCTTGATAAAGCAAAATCGAACATCTTAGTACGTGCAGAATGTCCAATATCAGTTTGAACGAGATCAGCAGAGATGTTACATCTTGCCTATACGTGAAAAAGTATAATTTAAAAATAATTTGTTTTATTTACAGAGAGATCTGTTTCATATATGGTAACAGTCTGCAGTAAAGCTGTTTTCTGACTTGTATAATTCATGACGATATCTAAGCAGAGAGTTAGTTAGTTACTGATGTTCAGGAATCTATTCAATCATTTATTTCTTGATGTGCTTTAGAAACAGTGCAATACAAAGGTAGTATGGGTTCCTAAAAACTGTGCAGCTTATCGGAATGCCTGTACTCCTTTAATTTCCTGAGCACTTGTTTGGTGATATTCCATAGGCAGCACCTGGATAGGCCTTGCAACTGAGATTCTGTGCATGCCAGAGTTAATTGGAAGGCGTCATTCAAATTCAGTAGGTTTTAGGTGAATGCAGTCTAATCACTGGTCCAGGGTACTGATAACCTCCATTTTTTTTAGTCCCTTATTTGTATTACCTGCTTAAAATACTCTGAAGATTTAGGATTGATCATGCACAGTCTCTAGAAAGCCATCAGTGATAGACAGATAGGAAAGGCTATCACGTTGAGAGGTGAATTTATTATTTGTACTCTGACTTACTCTTTGTAGGCTTGTGTTTAGACATCTGTAGGGTCTAAGTGTAGTTAAGTTATTCAGGGGAGTGTTACCTTCTGCCTCACTGCAGTGAGACATAATTGCTGTTTTCAGTTGCTGGATGGAAGCTGTCATAATGCAAATAATAAATGCTGTATTTTGCACCTCTTGAAAAAACACTTTTCCATGACAATAAGTACTGGAATCAACTGCAGCTCCAGCTTGTGAGTGATTCAGCTGTCCAACTTGTTCTCTGAGGAGCAATGGATAAGCTTGCTGTAACAAGCCTTTGTTTCAAAGGGTTAAGAGAGAGATGTTCAGCTTTGAACAGTGGCTTGTTTAGTGGTAAGATTTAGGCACTGTTGCTCCATTATAAATACACAGCTGATTTCCATTTGATTGAACTTGGAACTCAGTCATGATAAAACATGATTTTTCCTGTTTCCTTTTACCTTTTTACTTCTTGAAAAACTGTCCCTTATGTCCTCACCCACACATGTCAAACCTTGACTATGACAAAATCACAGCTTCGGGTTTGGGTTTGTTTTTATTTTTTTTTACCAGACAGTCATATGTTATGCATATGAAAATGCAGTAATAATCATTTGCCCTGGTGATCTAGTGGTTAAGGACGCGGCGCTGTCACCGCCGAGACCCGGGTTCGATTCCTGGTCAGGGCCACTCCCCGGGCAGA
>JAYRBT010000082.1:4758670-4808604 GCA_036023395.1 Myiotriccus ornatus | reverse complement strand
AGTTCCGCGCACACTGTAACTCACCTAAAAAATCCAATGCACAGGCTGGAAGGTGTAAAGACCTTCCCCGGTTCTTTGTTCGCGAAGTCTGGCCAAGAATAATCATTTGTCTTTTTTCATGTTCAGTGGCAGTTCCAAATTTCACCTCTCACCACATCTTTGTGAGGAAGGGAACAACTGTGCTCATTTCCAAGGGGATAAATGAGCCATGGTTAAGGGATACGATCGATGTCACATGATAAGTTGAAGGCAAGGCCAGCAGTAGAGGGGCAGTCATTCCATGACACCCAAAGGGAGAGTGCTCATGTCACCACTGCCCATTATACTTTCCAGGCCTTTCTCTGCCTTTCTCTTTTCTGCCAGTGCTGATGACTGTCAGATCCTGCCACAAAATGCTGAATTACCCAGTACAGTAGGAAGCCACCCATACTGGGTTTACTGGGCTTCTTTTATGCTGCTGTAGAAAGATAGAGGCAGCACACAGAGCAGTCCAGTGCTTCCTGGTGACTGTATGAGGTATGTCCAAAAGCACATAGCTGGGAGCAGGGGGGAGATGTCCCCTCTCAACAGTTTTCAACTGAGCATTTGGCTCACTGTCATGCAGAATGGTACTGAGTTCTCCAGGCTTGCAGAAAGCTTGCTGGAACTTACTTCCTTTTAGCTGTCGGGATATTGCATCTATTTTTCATCTTAAAAAAAATATATATTCATCTTACGTAGCAAAGAATTAAAAATCCTGGGCTGACTTGAACATTTTATTAGTGGAAGTCATTTCCAGGAAGAAGTTGAATCATTTATCAGCTGCACCTATCAACAGCTTCACTTTAATCTTGGTCACCTTTTTCTCATTTTTCTCTAGAGAAAGTGTTTACTTAGAAGAGAAAGATTACCTTTTCTGAAAAATGATTGTCACTCTTCGTTCTGGTTTTGAAATATAAATTTTAGTATTCCACAGGTTAAAATGAGAGCAGGCAGGGGTTTTTTGTGCATTACTGTCTTTATTCAAAATAACTTCATACCAGGATACAGTGATGAAATAATAGTGACAAAAAATGTCCATGCTGCTTTGATTATCATATTGTTCTGGTTTTGTCTGTTGCCAAGATGTCTTCATTGTCTTTGGGCTTGATGACAACACTGGTTAAAAGACCAGTTTAATCAGTTTTGGTCTTAATATAAACTAGAAAGTGAAGTTCAGTGTTAGATGCAACCAGTGGAATTGTGGTGTTCATGTTTGCATGTCACCATTTGGCCACATTCGTAAATCCTTTTACTAGGTTTCCTGCAATGAGATACATAAAGTAAATGAATTTTTATTTAAGCTGCATTTAAGTACAGGTGGCAAAAGTAAAATACTGATTTTGTGGTGTTTTTGTTTGATTTGGATCCTCTTTGGCTATGCTCCCAAGTCTAATTAAATACAGGCTGAGAATTGGTTTTGCTTTTTTTTTTTTATTTTGCAATCTCTGTATTGCTTAAGTTCTTGTGCTTTCCATTGTAGTTGTACTTTGGGGAGAGAGACTTCAGAGTAGACTGGTGTGTTGGGTTTTTTTGGGTTTGTTTGGTTTTTTTCCTTTCATCAACACATGCACTTAGAAGAGGGAACACAGCATGTCAAAGCACTAAAGAGAAGTTCTTTTCAGGCACCATGGATTTAATGGCAGTCATTGCCATTGATTTTGATAGTCTGAGATTCTGCCCGTAACCCAGGAACACTGAGGTTTGTGAAGGAAAGGTATTTCTTAGTTGTCTTTCAAACTGAACTCTGCCAGGTTCACAGAAGTGTCTTCAAAATGAAAGGGTTCCAGTCCTCATTGTTTGGGCTTGTGAAGCTGATGTGAGATGTCCCTTTTCTTTGTGTGTGCTGTCCAAGGAGAGGTGCTGTACTGCACATAGTGGTGCTGGAACTCACAGCCCAGAGTCTGGCAATGAGACTGTTAAGGCTGAGCTCTTTTCTAATGTTTTTATTCTCTCGGACTAGAACTGTGAGAAAAAAAAAACCAAAAACACATAAGTGCTACAGTGAATGTGTCTGCACTGATTTGTTTTCAGAGCCTCTTTTAGTTTCCTTGTTTTTGGCTAAAGGACCGGTGAAATCTGTATCCGTGGTTTTACATGCTGGTGTTTTTCTAATCAGACATCCAAAAAGGTTATTTTTAGATCACTATAGAGGAAAAACAGAGCATTGGTCATGGCTTTGTTCCCAGTTCCTGCTTGGACTCTGGTACCATTTGGTCTTTAATTCCAGAAAGGGAATTAACCTTGAACTTTTTAGATGCCAGCATTGTTCTATCTCTTGGCTGAACTTGCTTTATCCTCAGATATGTTCTGTCATTTCATCTGTCTCCAGTGGAGATTTTTATTGCAAAGAGTAGATTGATGACCGTGCTGGGTATCTGAAAAACATATTTTGAGAATATATGTAAAATAGAATGCCAACAGTAAAACCCTGTTCTGTGTCGTTGGAGAGGCAGATGCAGGTTTTTCATCTTTGTCCAGATCCAATTGAAATGACACTGTCTTGTTTTATACATTCCTGCTCTCCAGTGACTGTCACTTTAGTGATTTTCCTCTCTCAGCAGATTTGGAGTTTGAAATACAAATTTAGCAGTAATTCAGCTATATCATGCTCAGTTCTCCACCCTTCCTATTCCAAATGCCATCGTAGTAAATACTAATTTAAGAGGAATCAGCTGTGGTTGGCAAATAACATTTTCCTTGTTATTTGAAGAAGACATTTGAATGTACTTTTTACTGATATACGAAGTTCATGCTGGAATCTTGTTTGCTGTTTAATTTTCCAAACTGAATGATGAGGCTGGGCCAGAGATGCACAATAGCTGGGCCAGAAGATGCAGCTACTTGTCCTCTACATCTGTGACAAATAACTGGGGAAAAAATTGCACTTACATTGCAAATATAAGATGGTACTTCATGGTTTTCCCCAGTCAACTTTCAGAATTAGTAGAGGTTGTCTCCTAACAAGATACTATAGGGGAAGGAATCCTTATTAAAGGAGGAAATAAACCTGGGAACTATTACTTGTTCGTTGGCTGCTCCAAGTGGTCTCATGGCTTCACTGGTACCTAATGGATCTAAGGTCCATTATACACGTCCTATAAACTTTGTGCAAAGGGCTCATCTTAGATCAGCTGGTGGAAATGACCAGGGCTCTTGTCAGCACTAAATAAGGTACAAATGAATGTAGCAGATGCTGGGTTAAGATTGGAGGAGAAGAAGATACCGAAGTTGCAGGAGAGAGTAATGGGATTGCTTTTATTTAGCATTGTACCCATCCCAAAGATTATGTTATTATAGGGAGAGAGGGGTGTTAGGGATTGTGGTGGATTAAGTGTTAAGTAAACTAAATGGATTCTGTGGAAGCAGTAGTCTGTCATCATGTAAGTGCGGTTTATTATATACATAATGTGTATTCACACCCTCTTTATTAAGGAAAAATAAAAAGGGAGGTGGGGTGTCTGTCTTTTAATGCCATAACTGTGTATTCAGGAACAGTTTGGTTTTTTACCATCTCTTATTTATTTTTTTTTCTTTCCTTTTTAGTTTGCCAAATGATTTGGCAATAGCAATCAGACCACCAGCCATAACAAATTAAATTTTTCTGAAGTACATACATTTGCATTTTAGAGTGCTTGTCTCTGCAGATTGTTACTGTGAATTTTATCTGTAGTGTTTTCTGTTTTCTGTATTGCTAGGTCTGCCTTCACACCCCTCAGTTCTACTCAGTGCCATCTGACAGAGTTTCCTCAAATATTGGGGGGAAAACACTGTTAAAAGAATCAGCCTAACACAAATCCAGAAGGAAGTGGAGTGAAGGCAGTTAATGCTGTCACAATGATCAAGTAAATAAATAGCGAAGGGAATTGTTTGTACTGCCAGAAAGTCTGTTTCTACACAGAATGTGGTATCAAATTGTACTAAAGCTCTGGGTTGTCAAACCTGGGATCGTGTCAGCAGGAATAATGTGATTTTTACGGTAGAAGACCTGATGGGCCTTGGTCAGTATCATGCTTCAAGTTACAGCTATAACAAAAGGAATGGTTGTTCAGAGAAAGCTGCAGTCTTACTCTGAGTGACAGGAATGACGTCCTTGAATTTCTGTCCACCAAGAAATGTGATAGAAGTGTTAATTTTGTTACTGCCAGATTCAGTTGGAAGTACTGTATCACAGAGAACTGTGTGCGCTTGTTTTTCACTCAGTTGTGTTTGTAGTGTGGCTCTGTCTGAACTCGTGTTAGGACTTCACAGAGAGCGAAAAAAATGGTTACTGGAGTGTCAAGGGAATTTCTGGAGCTGTCATTTTAAAGTGTTTGATGATGGTACCCTCTGATGCAAGGACTCTTCAGTGTGTGCTGGCATTTAAGGCATGATTGAATGTGATTTCTGTTTACCAGGTTCTAAGAGAATTGTGGATAATTGACAATCCAGAGCTGTCTCTGGCTGATGAAGGGCTCGTTAGTCCCTTCTGCTAATTCTTTGCACAGTTGATTTTCAGTTTCTAGTCACTAGGTGGCAAAGTGCCACTTTGGGATTCACGAGTCCCTTTAAAAACGATCTGTACCCTTTCAGAAGAAGATAATTTTCTTACCACTCTGGGAAGCTGTAACCAGCCCAGTGTAAAATGAAAATACGATAACATTTGTGTGTGTTTAAAATTTCCAGTAATAGTAACACTCTGTTTTCTTCTCATGTAATTTCAACTCCTCTGCCATTATACTTCATGTATTGCTTTTCTCCCATTCCTATAAGAATGGAGTTTTCCATCTCATAAACTCCAAACTGACTTTTTTAGGGACTGCTTTGCCCTGTATTTATCTGACTATGACCATGAAGGTGGCATTGGTTAATCCAGATGCTTAAACTTACCCTAGATGCCTTTAGCAAATGTTTTCATTATATACTGTGATATTTAAGGACTCTATAGATATTACCAAATTTTTCCTTCCTCTAATTTTATAAACTGCAACCAAAAATAGAATTTGGCCGAAATTGTGGGGAAAGCCAAAACTAAGACCAGTCCCCATCCAGTGACTTGGCTGTGAGACCAAATTTATCAAAGCTCACTGAAATCTTTCTGTTTTAAGTAATCATGTTATTTCTGCCTTATCTTCCCCCATGAGCTCTGTAAGTTTGTATTATAACTGCTTCCCAACACGTTTGTTGTTTTAGCAATATGTAAACATCTCTAAATGTCAGGAATTGCACACATTTTAATGGCCTGTCCTCATGACAGCTGTCCACGTTTAATTGGGCATTGAGAAGAATAAAAAATTGATACACGCTTGTGAAATACCAATAACAATGTCAGTAACAACAGAAAAATAATAAACACTGTTCTGACAATGACTTTATTATAATGCTGCATTATTAGATGACACCAGTTCAGTTGTAGTGCTTCAGCCAGCACCAGATCACCAACGAAACAAAGCAAAATTAAAAGGAACAAGCAGCTGCAACAAGTTAGGGCAATGTACATTTTTACACTGAACTGATACAGACAGCAAAGTATCTGAAATTTCACACTGGTTTCCCAAATGATGATGGGAAAGAAATATATTTAATGCTATAAAAAGAAGGCTTTCAGCTTGAGTGCTTTTTCTTTTTTCATGTTATGAGGCTGTTGAAAATTTGAAAGATTAAGCAAAATTTTATAGCAATAGCAAGATAGAAATCTTCAAATGATTGCAGAAAAATTTGTCTTGTGGCCTGTTACCAGCATGATGTGAAAGCATGTGGGACAGCAGTGATTTCAACAGGCCATTGCTGTAATTTCTTGCTTGTCTTAGTCCACAAGATTTCTTTTGGAATCACAGATACTATTAAAAACTGCTGCTCTTCTCCAGCTGGGACAGAGAGCTGTTTCAAGCATTGATTGCTGGAAGATCATCTGCTGCCTGTGGATAGACAAGCACAAATCAAAGTCAACATCTGTGCATGGATAATCTTAACCCATTTTCCATTCTGTTACAATAGGAGCATATGCTCTCTGCCTCTGTTAGGCAGGCACTGAGATAAATGGGATGGTGTAGATCCAAATAGTGATTCAGGCTGCTGAAGTTAGGGAGGAAAATCCTCTAGGTGGCAATAGGAAATGGGATTGTGAAGTTTGTTTTTGCTACCTATTGCTTCTGTTCCGATCTTCTCTTTTGCAGAATCACACTTCACTTCTTTCTCTGGCAGTTGAGCTGGAGGGGGAAGAGGGGGAGCAACTCTATGAAAACTTTTTATCTCCAGCTTCTCTGTCTACTCCCATAAAAAAGCAAACTGTGATATGTTACAGAGAGTAATGATGGAAATATTTTTGTGTGCTTCAGAACTGCATTTCCTTTTCTAACAGAAATCATTGGGTCACACTGACTTCATAAATTATTGGTGATGCACCCTGTGTTAAAGAGCAGAAAAAAACCCCCATATTTATTCTTTGTTATGCATATTTACTCTGTCAGAGAAATCAGGGACTGTCCTTTGATGGTGTTCTCCTCCAGCAGAATTACCTGGGGATAGAAGTTTTATGCCCAGTTTTGAGTAAGGAAAGGACACCTGTGGACTGGCTGTTTGGCAGGATGAAGTTGATTTTAATCACTTTAACATATTAACACTCAGTGAACTAATTGCAATAGTAGTTTACTGCTGTTCAGAGAACTGGTATAAAGACTGTGCACTGCTTAAATTTTATTGAAATTCTCAAAAGAGAGCTTATGTGGAACTGAAGTGGTACATAAATTACATGTCTGGCCATTGCCTGGATGGAGTTGAATTTAGAGCTATATTTCTCAAAAGGCCAACCCTTCTTCATTTTGAACTAGTCCTCGTTTTCTTTCTTCCCTTCCCTCCTTTGTAGGTGCAGATACTATGAATAAATGTGCATTATTTTGCATAGAATATATATATTTGCATAATATTACATAAGCACAGGGTCTGTTTTCCCTTAACACCCACTTCAGGCATTCAGCATTTCCATCTCATACCTCACTGTTCTGTGTGCAGCTCTATTCATTCCCCAGCCTTTCTATCCACCCACTCAGCCCTCAGACTCAATCCCAAGTTCCCTCAGCTTGCTCACTCCACACAATTCACCTGTTTGTTTTACATGTGCCATGTACCTCGTAATTGGAGATACTTGTAGGAGCTCCATCTGTGTGCTCACCCTTCTTCTGGTCTTTCATCCACCAGCCCGAGGATGCTGGGATGTGGATGTGTGTGTGGGAGGTGTTGAGAGGAGGGAGGGAGCTGAGCTAAGGAGGACCTGTATTTATATGTATATGTATGTATTTATGGGGGGAAAAAAGTATGTGAAGAGATCTGGAAAAGGCCATACTGCTCAGGAATGCTGCAGGTCAGGAGATTGTTGGCCCAGGATGAAGCCCAGGACTGGGGTTTAGTCTCACTGCTGCCTTCTCTCAGGAGGCTACAGCCCTTTCAGGGAGCTCTGGAGCTGTGCACAGCCTCTTCCTCCTCTTCCTCCCCACCCTAGGAGTGTGCAGGAGGTGGGAATGCAGTGCAGGCTTGGGAAGTACCCTGCTCCAGGGGAGAAAAGGAGCCTTCTGCCTTTGGCAGTGTCATCACTGGAGCACTTGAGTGAATACAGAAATATGAACTCCCTCCTGTCCCCCTCAGGGATTTTCAGGCTTCTTAGCTCCCTCCCTCTCAACCCAATGTGTTGCACTCCCCAGTTCAAGTGCCACTGATCTCAGATAGGTTAAACTCACAACACCATTTTTTAATTCAGTTTTAACTCACCAGGTACAACAGTTATGTTGCAGTGTCGGTTTTAGTGTGCTTTAGAATTACCTGTGCATCAGTCATTTTTGATTATTTATGCTGTTCATCCTGAGGAGCTGTAACTCTGGATTCACCCACATGGAATGCTAAATGCAAAGAGCTTTGACACTCACGAGCTCTAATTTCCCCATCAAGACACCCGTCATCGTTGAAAGGGAAGGTAGAGTTGACATAACCAGTTTCAATGACTGTTTGATGTCTAGACAGTGTCATTTGGGAGAAGGTTGGTGGCATAAGCAAGACCATTTTTGGAAAAAAAACCAACAAAAACAAAAGGCAGAAAGATCAGAAAAAGTTTATACTACAGCAAAGCCATTAAATAGCCTAGTTTATGGAAGGGGAGGAAAATATTTTGGAACACAGTAAAAAAATCTCAGAGCTCATGTTTTCCAGAAGCAGTAGTAATGATTCTACGATGTTGTTGCACGAAACATTAAAAAACTTTATCAGAGGTTTCCACTTCTCCTGAAGGTACTTTCTCAAGTTTTGGTCTAACCAGGAAGACTTAAAGACCAGTCACTTAAAAAACTGGCAACAGAGGTAGAAGACACACTTAAAACACTGAAAGAATTCATAACTGCAATTAGTTAAATACTGAGACAGACTAATGTGATCCTTGGATCAGTTGCCACAGGCAAAGTTTAGTTTTAAAAACACATTTGCTTTTGCAGAAGGGCTTAAAACTCAGAATAAAGTGTCTGTAGGAAGTGTGTTACGTGACTGAGTTGTACTGAATAAGTGAATGGACAAGGCATGTCTGAACTGATAACACTGGATTAGTTTGTAAAATACTTTCAATTAATGTGATCAGTTGTGGCAGTGTAATAAATACCTGCTTTCCCTGAAATCGTGTTTTAACTGTGTGTGACAAAAGCTGTCAAAAAAATCAAAACAAGCAGTCTTTGGTTTTGCAGATATTGCAAATACTAGAAACAGTACCAAGTTGCTGGATTTTATGTATAAAATTAATTGCCTTTGTAGTTTTTGTGAGACATCTGCATCTTTTTCTTCTGTTGCCATTAGAATAAAAATATAAATTTGAGCAGGGTGCTTATAGAAGGGTTATGCAAAACTCAGGTTTTCCACACGTGAGCCTGTTGTCCTCTGTTATTGTGACAGATTCAGTTCAGCAACAGTGAATTAAAAAAAAGGCCTGATACAGTGTGTGCACTCCTAGAAAGAATATGTTTGTCAGCAATAGGTGTATTCCCTTGGACTTATCCCTGCCACAGGGCGGGAGATATACACATATGTGTGTGAGCTTTTGGTGGATTTTATGGTAAGTCAGAGTCCCAAATCTCCACTCTTAGGGCTTCATTAAATTCCCAGATCGTGGTCTGAGCAACACAGGAGAAAACCCAAAATGTACGAGCTCTTAAGTTAAATCATAGCGGATGTATAGAAGAAATCAATGCATTTTCTTTGGATACTTCTCTTCCCAGAAGATACTGAATCACTGAGTCACTTTATGTACCTATGCATGGATAATAGAGATAGAAAAACATAACTGACAGAAAGTAAAATAGAAGTTCCTGATCTGACACTTCCAAAGCATGTAGGTTTTAATATGCATTTCACATCAACTCTGTAATAAGTTATTATAGTTATAAAAAGGAGAGAGGCTCCAGAGAGAGGGAAGGTGTAGATGTGGTGGTTAGGGACGTGGTTTAGTGGTGGACTTGGCGGTCCTGGGTTAATGATCTGGCTTGATAATTTTAAAGGTGATTTCTAACCTAAACAATTCTATGATTCTGTGATCTGCATTTGTAACACACCTTTCCTTTTGCCAGGTAATTGGAAAGGATGATGTAGCTGTACCATCCCACCTCTACAAGGTGATCCTCGCCAGACGGAGCAGGACCTCAGCAGAGCCCCTGGTGCTGGGGGCTTTTGTGGTGCCAAACGATGCCATAGGCTTCAGCCACCAGCTGGCTGACTTCCAAGTAAATGTTGAAGACCTGGAAAAAATGTCAGGTTTAGTTTTCTTCCCCCAAGTGGACAAAACCAAAGATGTTAAAAACATCTGTGAGGTGGATACCTGTAAACTGATGGGCTTCAAGGAATTCACGTTGTACATCACTGCTCGGAAAGTGCGGAGTGCAAGTACCTTGCACCGGCTGGAGAAAACCATGTCAGAGTTACAGGAGGCAGGAATTGAGCCTGATGAGTATCTGCTAAAGCTTTACAAGAAGAAGGAAGAAGAACTACTGCAGGAAAAACAAGGAGCAGCTAGAGAGGGGAAAGCTGGCTAAGTACGTGTTCAGGAAGATGTTTGGGGTTTTGTACTTTGAAAGGGGAACTGAAGGCAAACACGAAGACGAGGGCTCCTTGAATCATCCTTTATTTGAGTTGTGAAAACAATAAAGAAATATTTGGAAGCTGATGGGTTTGGAATAATGTTCATTCTTGTGTAACATGACGCACACATGGGGTTTGCTGCACTATTTAGAAATGGGAAGTGTAAACAACCCCTTTCTGGCGTGAATAGGTACTGGACCTCCAGGAAAGGCTTTGTGCTATTTTCCAACTGAGACGTCAGACTTGCAGTTTGTGTGGAATCCCTTCTAGGAATATCACAAAAATAGACAGTAGACACCTTGGGAGTACAACTGGAACATGTTTAAATGTAATTCCGCCCACAAATTTCTTTCACTGTGATGCTGTAAAAGCAATGGTACTTTATGGAATTTTTTAAAAATTAAATTAATTTAGAAATACTTCATTTAACTCTCTTTTATCAGAGACCTGTAAGATGTAATCTGGATCATTTATGGTCTTCAGTTAGTTATGTTCACCAAAACCTCTCCTGACCTTGAGTGCTTTGGATACTTTACATGTCAGTAGCTATCAACTGGTGTCATTTGCAGCAAACTTCTCCCATTTCTGTATAATACTGCAATTTTTTGTGAAAAACCCAATAGAGGTAGAGTTTACACCAGGTGCTACCAGTGTAGATTGGGTCTTCATGAATTAATGTAAGCTTAATGTTTCATTTTCACCACCAAGTTTGGATAAACATGTTTTCTTACATATTGTTTGATTTGAGAGGTGAGCATTTCTTTCTTTTTGGTTGTGGTAGTCACTCGCTTTTTTCCCGGCACCTGTCTTTGGAGTATAAGCTGTGCAACAAAACTTGTATGTGAAAGCAGAAGATTGACTGAAAATGCATTTCCAATTCTGTTTCAGCAGCAACTGATGTTGCTCAGATTTAATGAAACTGCTTGCGAGATTTATTGAAAATTTTTTTCATTGGTTTTGTACTTAATTTGGTAACTTATTGTTACCCTGTAACACTTAACATTTGGAAAGAAAGAGTAAAAACTTGACATATTTAGAATTTTTTTTCACGGTAAGAATCGATTTATATTTGGAGTTGTGCCACGAAAACAAAACACCTTCAGTAGATTTCACATGAAAGAAGGGTCATGTGGTGCCAGGCTGAATTGGGCTGTTTTCAGGAAGGATGAATCAGGAGCATTATTTGGATATTGTGAATCATCAGCTGGGTGTTCTGTAACCATGTAGTTCCCTTCATCTCTGTTCAGTTGTATCCCAAAGTAGATCTCTTTATAAAGCAGTCATGGTTCCCATGACACTTTTGTGTTTGCCAAGAACATGTGCAGAAAATCCAGACATTTAAATCCAGAGAAATGTCACTAACTAAGGACATCATAAAAGCCTACTGCCCACATAAATTAGAGAGAAAGTGGGCAGAATCCTGACAAAATGTTTGCTCATTTCAATTTTAGCCCGGAATTGTGGTTGTAAATCCTATCAAATGTAACAAAACCAGTAAATCACAAAACAACAAGCAATGTCTGCCTTTGCAGAATGTGGGAGATGTCCGGGTGTGTTGCCTGGAATAACAAAGTTCCAGATGCTTCATGTGCCTCTTGGGGGTCTCGTGTGCTTCACTGGAGTCCAAGCAGCGTTTTGGCATTGCAGTGGTGTCACCCTTTGGAAAAGATACCTGGTCATTGCTGTGTGCATTGTCTTTCCTCTTCCCCATTATTTGAATTATTTAAGGTTTTTAACTCAGCCTTCCACCTTCATCCTTTCACACGACAGGTTACAGATCTCTCCTGCAGTGCTCACGCACCCATGGGCAGCTGAAACAGATCTCAGTGCCACAGGTAGATGTCCATCTACAACAAAAACCTGTGTTGGGGCAGTGCCAGGTGTATGTGAGGAGCTCCAGGTATCATCCCTTGCTGCTGACAACTGACCACTGTGACAGCAGAAATGCCCAGTGTGACTCTGCCTCTCTGGAAGCTGCTCTGGGGACCAGCTGCTCCCTAACCAGATACCTCCTCAGGCCTTATGTGCCCCCCTGGATTCCTGCAAGCCCCAATTACCATAATTTCCGTGCCTCGTGGCTTACCACATGGACTGGGCTGCCTTATCATTTTCAGCTCCGTTTGAGCGTGGTTGGTGTTCCACAGCTCCCCTCGGAGGGCGGCAGCAGGTGGTGAACCGTGAAACCACTTCCAGCGCTGCTCTGTGCCAAAGAGAACGTTCACCTGCTCCTCTCCTGCTGGTTTCCTGATCTCAATTAGCTGTGGAGTCTGGCATGTGGCAAAAAAATGAGCTTTCCTTACAGTAGGAAATGTAAGATGAGTAATAGCGAAGGGGTGAGGCTTTACACACTTGTTTGAGCCACCTCTGTAAGTAATTGCTTCAACACCCTTCGTGAGAACTGTGCTGGTGTCTGTGTCCATCTGTCATCCCTGTTGCAGAATTAATCATGTGCATCTGTAGTGACAATGGGAACCTCTGTGCTGCAGCTAAGCAGCAGGAGTCCTGGAAGTGGAGAAGTTTGTTCCTCCACTTTTCTACTGTGTTTGTTTTTAAAGCTAAATAGCCAAATTACGAGGAAGTTGACAACGAAGCTGTCCACAGACGGATACAGTGATTTTCTGATATTCCTCTGGCTGTCTACTCTTGATTGTTTCAGTTGTTTTTGAACCAGGATGGAAGTGATGGGAAATAGGAGGCGGAGGGGAAGGGAATGCAGGGGAGAGCTCGCCCCTGTGCTCATGGGCTTTGGGCGGCAGCCCAGTGGCTCCACTCGGTGCACTTTGGTATTTGGCCTTTTGAGGGCAGACTGTTTCCACAGTGTCGACCTTGGTGGCCATAAGTGATGGGGGCTATGCATGGAATGTCTCTGGCCCATAAAAACTGTCCTTCTGTTTGTGATACTAAAATACCCATTTAAAATGAGTCGTTCCAAGCGTCATATTGAAGCGTCCTGTCAAGAGCAGTATGAAATTAATGATTTTTCCTAGAAAAGGGGTTTGACAGTAATGTTTGAAAGTGCCTTCAGACTGACCACCCAGGTTGCATGACTGCTCCACAGACAATTTTGTCTCCAGCTTCTTAATGAATTTCATTATAGGTGAGGATTTAACCCTGCACTGGTGTTTTGCAGTGCTATTGATCTGCATCTGTAGACAAGATTTGGGGGAAAGGGGGTAGAATTTAAAGGTCTGCTTTTTGTGTGTGTGTGATTGGTTTACTTCAGAGCAATTTTCAATCTGTCCTGTAGTTGTAAAGATGGATCTTACTTACTAGTTGTGTTGAGCTATGCACTAAACTACGGAGAAGCAGTCACTGTCATGAAAAAGTGACATATATTGGATATAGCAGGCAAGAGCTGGAAGGGCAGAAGTTACACACCCAGAAATCTGAGGATTTCTTTCATCAAAGGGTTTCAGTGGTGCTGCAACACCCACCTTTGATTGTCCTTTTCATTACTGGAATCATCTCCCTGACAAAGACACTCTAATATTCTATAAAATAAATCATAAAATCATGAATGTTGGAAAAGACCTTCAAGATCGTTAAGTCCAACCAGTACCCAACACTGACAGGTCCAACCATAGACCATGTCCCCAAGCACCACATCTAACTGTTTTTTGAACACTTCCAGGGATGGTGACTCCATCACTTCCTTGAGCAAGTAGGTGGCAAAACCCAGGATTTGCAGAAGATGCTGATCTGACCAGCAGTGATTGCTGGAGATGGCCTCAAGTTGCACCAGAGGAGGTTTAGATGGGATTTTCGGAAAAATTTATTCACCAAAAGGGTGGTCAGGCACTGGAACAGGCTGCCCAGGGAAGTGGTGGAGTCGCCATCCCAGGGGGTATTTAAAAGCTGTGTAGATGTGGCCCTTTGGGGCACGTGATCGATGTGCCATCAGTTGGACTCAGTGGCCTTAAAGTTCTTTTCCAAGCTAAACAAGCCACTGACCTTTCTAGTGGAAACCCCCGGTTTGCACAATTCCTACCAAACTGGCCAGCTAGAGCCATGCTGTCCCTGGGGCTGCTCTCTGGAGAGGTGGCCAGATCAGCCCTGGAGGATCTGAAGGTCTCCTGCCTGCCAGGTGCCCTTGTCGTCTGTGCTGGTGGCTGGAATGGGCTGTTGAAATACAACAACCTGCTTTGCCTGGTTTTGGTGGGAGGTCTCCACGGTGAAGTCACTCCGAAGATGCTTTACCCAGGCAGGTGGGCAAAGCAGAGCTGGGACAGTGGAGGAACAGGGAGGGGATTTTTTTGGAGACAGTCTGAAGAACAATGGCACCTCTGGAACTGTAGTGCCCATCGTGGTGCCCACGTGTTTGTTGCCCAGCAGTGACGCTGTGAAGGGATTACATATATAAACCCCAACACAATGTTGCTAGTAACATGAATCAGTGGGGAGGTGAGAAGCAATTTTACTGTTATTTTTGAATTGTCTTCTCCTGCAGTCACACAGGAAAAGCTTTTCTCACCATGCAGCAAAGGAAATGTAGGAAATCTTCCTCTTTTTTATTATTTTTTGATTCAGACCCATCTAATCAGCTCCACCTACACAGTGGTGGTGTAGCCAGTTCTCACACACTCCTTAATAGCCATCTGCCTGTGCAATTAATGGATTGTCTGCTTTTGCCGTAGTATGGAGGAAAAGACTGAATCAGAGCTCTGAGTATTTGCTTAAAATATCTGAAGTGTCTGTCTGGATGTTCTGGGCTGGAACTCGGTGCTGGCTAACAGCAACCCCCACTTTCCCATGTTGTAAATTACTATGGAGCAACTGGCCTTTTCCATCAAGCCATTCAAACAGGGCAGGTTTTCCACCTGCTGTGTGAAAAATGAACAGCTGTGACAACATAATATTCCCAAAATACTCACTTCCAAGAGCTGAATGCAAGGCTTGTGATGTTGGTTTGAGGGGCTGTCATCCTGGCTTCCCTGTCGGTGCCTTCAGTGGGTGGGGCCAGAGGCAGAAAACAGGTCTGGAACAAAGTGCTTCCAACTCTGCTTAAGAAACAGAGCAGAGATATTTAGCAGATCACAGAAGTAAACCTGGGTTGTGTCAGGAATAAATATTTCCCAAGAGAGCAACTAAAGACCTGTGGAAGTTTTCTCTAGCAGCTCTCAGGAGCTGATGGGGCAGGGCTCAGCATGGAGCAGGCTGGAGCCTGGGAGGGAAGGGAAGCACCTGCCAAGCTGCTGGTGCTCCACAGCCTTAGGTAGTGTCCTGTCTTTGCACGGATGCATCCATCAGGAGGAAGACCATCCCATAATATCGTTATTCTCCCCATGGCTGTTTTGTGACCCAGCTGATGTTTTTTGGTGCTGCAGAGCCTCCAAAAGCAGGGTGGCCATGCCCGAGCACCTGGGGAGCCATAATGGGACACAAAGCATGATGGTGTGAAACCAGGGCTGTCTTAGACAGCCTGGCTGTAAAACTGAGCTTGAGCTTGGACTTGATTCCAGTGTAGGATGCAAGATAACCTAAAACTAAAAGGTGTGAAAGCAGGTGAGAAAGCTGACCTGACCAACGGTGATGCTTGAGGGGAGGATGCCAGGAGTGTCCCTCAGCCATCAGCAAGTCCCTCGGACTGAACCTGAGCTGCTTCAGTGGCAACTGAAGGACCTTCTGCAGAGCATCACCCTGACATCAAGGTGTCAGCTCACCTCAAGCTGTGATGTGCTGGAGCTCCAAAAAAAGGTGTTGGCATTCACCTAATTTAACTGCATCTTAAAGACAACTCTATTGCTGTTCCTATTGCTACACTACTACCAACTTTATTTTTCTATTATTAGTACATCAAACTGACTGTCCTTTCCAGTTGAGAGAAATCTAAGCAGAGAATCCAGCAGTGCTCACTGATAGCTCAGGACCCCATGATGAGAGAGATGTGCTGGTGACAGGGCTGCCTTTCCCCACTGCCACCCCATGCCCAGGAGGGTCTTCAGACCCCTGCAAATATTACCAGGGTTAAAAGGCAAATGGAGAGGCTGCTTGGTGTGTGTTAGCCTGGGTGACAACACCTCAACCTTTCCTTTGTGCTGTGTCACAGACATCCTGGAATGTCAAGCAAGCCTAACAGGAAAAAGCTGTGCAGGAGCAGCAAAAGGCTTTCTGGAAATTTCCCCGTCCTCTCTTTGTCTCAGCTCCAGTCTCCAGGTGTTTGTTTTAAAGTGTAGGGAGATTCCCGTGGGTGGGAATGCAAAATGTGTGTTCACATGGAGCTGGGATCAGCGTGTGATTGTGTGGGAGAGGAGTTTTGTCTACAGGGCTGTGTTTTCATTACATGGGATCTGTGCTGTGGCGCGTAGGAGATTTCAGGAAATAAGTCCCTCTTCCTACTGTCAGGGTAAGTCCCATCAATAGCAGAGTAGCACCATCACCACCTCTGGGCTTGCCTGTCCTGAGCCCTTGCCAGAAGTTTGGTGTCCAAGGCAGGCAATGTTCTTCTTCCAAAGTTACGTATGTGAAAAGCAGAGACACTCGCTGGAAAAGCTGGCGGCCAATATTCAAACACCCCTGCACTCGATTTGCACCGGGGATTTGGACTCCAGGCTCCCAGTCTCAGGGTGGGTTCCCATCCTCTGTGGGGGTGTAGGAAAAAGTGGGATGTGGAGTCTCCTGCTAAAGTGTTTCTACTGTCCCAAAGTTGCTCAGAAGCTTTGGCTGTGTTGGGCCGGTGTGGGAGGATGCAATCCTCGCTGCAGAGCTTGTCAGTGGTGCAAGGTGCAGGTCTGTGCCCCGTGGAGGCTGTAAGTGCCATGAAAAAGTGGGTGAGGCTGTGCAGGAGTGTGTTTGGGGTCTCCCACAGAGCAGCACCCCAAGGACTACAAGAATGAACAGGAGACCTCAGACCTGGGAGGTCTGAGATTTCCCACAACCTTAAAAAGTCCTGTGTTGGAGACACTCTTATTACATGTGCTGAGACTTCAGGGACTGGAACATTAAGCCAGGTGATATTTTTTTAATGCAAGATGGAGTAAGCACAGAAAATATTAAGTCCAGCCAATTACACAGTCTTGTGTATGCTGAACTCTCCTTTCAGCATGGCCTTCCTCACGCCCATGGTCCTCCTCATCCCCACAGTCCTCCTCACCCCCATGTACTCTTTCAAAGCAGCAACTTCACTTTGCTCTTGCCCCTTTGTCCTCCTCCTCAGTCTGGAAGCTGCCATCACCAAAGCCCACGAGTTGCTCTTACTAATAGCAAGGTAATCAATTTGAGTCACTGTATACATTAGTAATGGCCATATAATTCTAGTGCAAATTAGGTTTGGGCAGGCTGTGAAGCCCAAGACATCTCATCTTCCTGAGCAGAGCTTGGATTTACTGTCCTCTGGGGAAGGCCACAGTGAAACACCCCCTGCCCCCCTCACAAATCCTCCCTTGATTGGATACAGTATGGTCGTCTGATTAAAATTGTGCAGTGGTTCAGAAAATGATTTTCAGCCAGTGCTTCACAGTAAATTACTTTTTTTTTTCCCCCCAAGACAACAAATTGTTACCTCAAGTACAGCTGTACTGTAACACTGAAATGAGAAGCTCAAGAAAACCAAGATGCCAGCGAGGCAAAGATGGAGGGGGCCAGGGGAGCACCTGGTAGTGGTGACACCCTGCCACGGGCCATCCCTGGTGTGCAGACGTGCAGCTCCCACGAGCCTAAAGCATGGCATCCACTCCCACTTGAACCCAGATCCCTTTTCCCACTGAGTCATGCCCCTGGCAAGGTTTACTGGTGCTTTGGGTAGATGTCCTGTGGGCAGATATCCCAGTACTCACTGCTGTACCCCTGTGTGGGGTGTCCCTTTGTCTGTCACCAAACTGCTTAGGGAGATGGATGGGAGGACCAGAGCATATGTCCCTCTTGACACCCTCCCCTCCACCCCGATGGCCACAGTTCCCTCTGGGAAAGCCCCAGAACAAGGTGCCCGCCAGTGCCAGCCACGTAACATTTCCCGGTTCTGGGTGATAAAACCACCCACTTAATGCTGAGCTGTCACTGAAGGAAATATTCAATTTTTCCTCAGTCCATGGAATAGGCTCTCCTCTCTTCCCAGTGAACATCCCAATGATACCTGGAGACCCCTCTGTCCCTAATGCCTGGTCCTGCACAGATTGCTTACCCAAAACACTACTGCTGCTCTTCTGCAGGGGGAGAGCATCCCTCCCCATTACACACTGTGGCAAGGGGTTGGCAGGGAAGGATGCATCTTCCAAAATGAGTCCAAGATGAATTTCACTTTATTGGGTTGCCCAAAGGATGCTCAGGAGGTTCACCGCTCTGCCAGACTTTCTAAAAAATATCTTAAGCATCTGCCTGCAGGAGGGTGTCTTTGGTTGTGACTCCAGCTATGGCAACACTGTTCTATTTTAGCAAGTTCAAGCCTTGAGGAGTGAGGGTTAAGCACGCAGCAATCAGCCCTTCCTGGTGGCCTTTCATGGACCCTACACCCATATAATCAGTGCCCATGGTATGCACTGGGTGCTGGCCTGTGTGTCCAGGCACTGGGTATCCAGGTGTGGGCACACTGGACAGGGTTGCTCTAAGCAACTCCCAGCCCATGGCAGGGACTATGACTGTGTAAGGAGGTAGGATAAGGAAGAAAAATATTTTTAAAAAATCCTTGTAAATGTTGCACGAAATGCTTGCCTGAGAAGGAGTGCTCTGCTGTTCAGAAAAGGGAGATGAGATTTTTTAATTAGAGGTGGATAATTTATTGACTGTGTGTTCATGTGTCAATGTGTCTATGTGTCATTTGAAGTGAAATTTCAGCTAGTGGTATTCCACTGCATATATGTGGACTTACACTGAGGTGAAGGTCCGAATTTACCATAATTTTTCTTTTTCCTGCAGGAACTGTGACAGCCTGGGGGAGTGGACAGTGACAGGCAGTAAAGCAGCTTTATGTACTCTGTATTTAAGACATGTGTTTTTATTCAAGTAAATGTAAAACTGATTTCCTCCCTCTTGAGGAAAAAAAAATATATATTAAATGCTAACTAGAAGTCTGTCAAATTTAACAACCCTGGAAGTAGGAGAAAATTTGCACATGGTGCAAAAAAGTAGAGAATCTTTGTCACAGCTAACACCAACTCCTCACCTTTGCTGTGACACAGGTTCCCTTCACTTCAGATTTGCTCCCTGAGCAGTGAGTTGTGTGAGGAGGGTAGGACTGTTAATTAAAATTAAGAAAATATATTCCACAGCATGTTGGCACTGAGCTGGAAAGAAGCAGCTCCATTGCCCACTCCCTCTCCCAGTCTCCGCAGGATCATTCCTTACCAGGGATGATTAGTGCCTTCATCCATCCAGTTTGAAATGTCACATTTCCTGCTGCAGTCAGGAGGACCTTTTATCCACAGAATGTATGTGTGTGCATTTGAGGGGGTGTTTCCATACCCGTCAGGTAAATGTTTTATTAAAGCAACGTCCAACACATAACACAAATACCTGAAAAGAAACATATTACTATTACTAAAGGCTGTTATTGCAGCTTTCACGACCTTTTGGAGATCTCTGGGAACTGAAAAAAAAAAAAAAAAGGAGTCTGCTTATAAAAGGGAATGTGATCTTGTTTTTAAGCTGGAGCACAGGAGAGAGGTTGTTTCAGTGTGCTCAGATCCCAAAAGGAGCTGTTCTCACTCTGCACTGGAGGGGGCTGTGCCCGGGCAGTGCGGCTGCCTGAGCTGGGCAGGGGCTGGACAACCTGTTTCTGGGGAGCTCAAGTCAGCAGAGAGCTTGCTAGGTCAGTGCCCAGTGCAAGGATAAGGCTTGTGTGTGGGGCTGGCAGTGTCTGGGCCGTGCAATATTTGGCACAGTTTCTATCACAGGCTTGGCCTGTTCCAGCTGGAACTCTGCTGTCGGACACCTAGCCATAGATGGGGTGATGACACAGGCTGGGGACTTTCCTTCCTGGGAAATCTGGATAAAAGCAGCCAGTTTGGGGGGGAGGGAGAGACACATTAATGCAAACCACTCTGTATTGTTTGCAATAACCAGGCCTCACACTATTTTATTCACTAGTACCAGCATACCTGAACATGCCTTGAAGGTCATGAAAGGGCAGGCCTGCTTGAGGTGTTCATCCTAAATATAAGGTCCCTCTGATTCTGATTTGACATGGTATCTGCAAACACAGGATGAAATTTTCTGTTCCATGTTGACCCACTCCTTTTAATGGAGCAGAGAACAGCTCCAGCTGATCCAACATGGTCTTGACTACAACTGTAATTTAACAGGATTGTGTGTTTCTTCCTGTGTCTGCATATACATGAGAAGATGAGGTTCCCAAATGACTTAAGAGTTTTCAGGTAAGACCCTACAAACTCTTGTTCACACAAGTGGTCTCAGTTACTTCAAAGCAGGCTCCCCATAAAAAGGAATTTTTTTCTCTTTAGAATTAAGAAGGCAGAAAATGCAAACACTGAGTCAGTCACCGTGCACCAGCTATAGAATTTAGAGTATACAGTTAACAATATCAGGGCTAATATATTCAGCTTGGCAGCCAAGACTTTCAAAATTAGACTCCTAATACTATATCTCTTCAGCTATATTTGGGATGCAGAAAGCCCTGAGGCAAAAGGATGCAGAAGAGGATACCTAACTCTAGGTATATGAAAGAGTAGTTAGTCTTCTGAATGTGTTGGCTTTAGCAGGCACTATAAAACAGGAGTGTAGGAACAGAGCAGGGTCAACATGTGGAGCCCCAGCTCGGGATGTTGTCAAGTCCCCAGATCTCTCATCATCAGACATCTAATGTCAAAATGTTTTCTTGCTGACAAAACATTATCACCTCCTTCTGTTGTGTCAGAAGTCTCAGGGTTGCCTGAACAGCCTGGGTTTTGTGAACAGTTTGACAATTACTCCGTCTCATCCGTGGCCTTTTCATAGAATCTGCTGAATCATGAATGACAGAAAAACCTACGGAGAAAGCTATTCTGTGTTTGGGTTAGATGCTTCTGGGCTAGCCTACTTGCTGTAGGAGTGTCCTTTCTGCTGCTGCGTCCTCTGCTAGTTGATCCCCAGCTCAGCAGAAGCCAAAACTTGAAGCATCTCAAAGGGAGTCTTAAAAGCCACCTGATCTGTAAAAAGCCCCAGTCTCACTTTCAGGCAGCATTCTGAGAGATCAAGCCCTCACTCTCCTCCCTCAAACACAAAATAATTAGAAGCCATGTTACATGAACTGCATTAGTTTGTCGTTGGTTTTAGTGATACTAAATGGCTGAAATGTTTGTGCTTTTGACCTGATATTTATTTTAAAATGTGTTTGCAACCTAATTTTTAGCATTGACATGAGAATATCCTGCCACTGATGTTCAGAAGAAAGTCGAAGAAAAAGAGGATGAGGAAGAACATAAAGAGAGAAGAAATTTGTGAGGAGGGCTCATGACAAAGGGTGCAGATATCACGGGTCTACCAGCAATCATAACTCCCTCGCCTTTCAGCCTCTGCACATCATCAGAGCACAGGGTGAAAGCTCAAAACTCACAAGAGAAGACTTTGTGTGCAGGTTAGCCTGTTTGCTAAAGCACTGTTATTCCACGGTGCCTGCATGTGTCATGTCCTACTGCATGTGCTCTGTGTCCTGCACGTTTCCTCACACCATAGGGGTGTGTGTTGCCTCTTCACTTTTGGGGTGACCTTGCACAGGTCTCAAACCAGGCACCAGGCAATGGCCCAAGGTGTTTGTGGCTTGGAGATAGTCTCCCCCTCACTTTTCCCTCCACCTTACTGTTTGTCATGTACTTTTTCCTCTTTTGTTCTCGTTTCACTTGTTCCTCCCTCATTCCTTGGTGCTTTGGCACTGCCTTCACTCTGCAGTTCACCAGGTTTTGTTTGCTTCAGACAGGGCTGATCTGCAGGGACAAATTACTACATTTTGAATATATAAAAGAAAAAAAGCATGAAACCAAACATGTCAGTAAGGGGCAGTTTTAATTGCCCAGCCATGATTGCATTACTCCAACGTAGAGGAAATATGACTGATGCCATGCCTGTGCTGCTGGCATATGACTGCTGTCACATTCAGGGAGAACTTATTAAACATCACAGAGGTGTGACTAAAGAAAATTATGAGAACGTGGAAATGAGCAGTCATGGTCCTATTGTGTGTGCTAGGAATTTCTAATATTGGATCATGGGGGATGTCTGTGTGGGAAGAGCAGGAAGCAGTTGCCGTATTTTCTCATCAAAAAAAAATCAAAATTAGGCCTCAGGGAAAGCCATCCTAACTATGAAGTGCTGGGTGACATTCTGTCCCAGGTGACTCCTGAGTGCTGCTGAATCTCCTCTGATGGTCTTCCTGGGTGCTGATCCCTACTTTAAGCATGGCTTATTCCCTTTACAAGAGACAGTCACTGACTGAAAAAATCAGGAATAGTTCTGAGAGGAGAGACCAGAATGAAGGTCTGTCCTCTGGTGTGTGGCCTAATTTGTTCTAATTTTCTATCCCTCTGGCCTGGGCACGGTGATCTTGGTCATTCAAACTCGAGAATTAGATATGAAGAAAGCTTGAGTCTTGGCACACCCACAGCCTGTGGGAGACTGGAATAGAGGAGCTGTAGGATTGACCCCATTCTTGCTGCTTAGAACCAAGATGTCCCATCTGTCAACCCCCCAGGGTACCCAGTGCCAATATACATCCGTCCTGCACAGAAGGGGTAGTGACTTACTAACCAGTGGTGTTTTGGAGAGCAGGATCTCTACTTTGATTTCACAAGACATTACAAAGTGACTGAAGACGTCTGATGGGAGATCCAAGCTCCAGGAGAGGCAGGAAATCAGGTACACATCTCTGCCTTGTGCCTCCTGCCAGCTCATCACTCCTGCTCGTTCCGCTACAGTTTTCTGGCTTCACCCTTCAGAGATCTGTCTCACAAGGCACATCTCACAAGGGGTTTAGGCAGTCTGGATCATCCCAGCATATCAAGACACGCAGTCTTTCTGCTGTCCCTGTTCACACGTTAATCACCTAAGCAGATCATGCAAGTGGTGCCTGCAGCCTCCTGTGTCAAACTCTTCCGAGATGCACTTTTGTTTAGAAATCAGCACCGTCTGCTCTGGAGAGTCAGGGCCTGCTATGAAACATGCAAATATCTCCTTGGAGACATATAATTGTAGAGCCAGATTTCCTGCTGATGGAAAAACTGCCCAAAGTGTGGTGACCCCCTCAGGCCTGTGCCAGCCCATGCCAGCAGCATTCTGCCTCATCCTCCCTGTGTCTGCCCTCGCATTACGGGCTCTGCCTTTAAAACTAAGACATAACCGACAAGCTTGGCCAGTTTTCCTGCATGAAACAATTAGAACAGCAAACATAGAGGTTTTACATCACTCCTCCTCTCAATACCCGTCATCAGTGTCTTCCTCCCAAATGAGTTTTTAACAGCTGTGTTGTTTCAAGAGCCACAACACCATTAACAGCTTTCCAGAACAACTGTATTACCCTTTAGTAGAGCATTACAGGGCTGAGCACCATTTCTTTCAGGGATACAATTAGGGGGGTGATGGAGCGTGATGCCTGGTCAGGGAATTGATCAAGAGCTGGTCAGTTGCTGCCCCAGATTAAGGAAACGATCAATGGTAATGATACAAGTTTACTAAGAGAAATGGACATGGAGGAACAGTGAGGTTTGAACCCAGCGCTGTTTGGGTTTGATAGGCACTGCTCCCCTGTCCACGGTGACAGGATTTCCCTGTAAGCTCTGCTGCAAACTCTTATTTGTGAAGGGCAGGGAGGTGCCACTCATCAGGTGTTCCTTGTGGTCTTCCCAGGCAGGACGCCAAGTTTGCAGCACGCCTGTAATGCAGGTTATAATTTCGAAGATGAATGAACAAATAAACACAACTGCCTCAAGGTCAAGCGTGGAGCCAATGCAACCCAGAAGCCCTGGCCCCATTTTGGAGGCTTAGTCACTTGATTACTGCACTGATTTTTTTTCCCTTCTTTTCCTGTTGTAATGGTATTATTGCCTGCTTAATAAACTGCACATATTAATGATCCATTAAAATCTTCTGGAGAAATAAATTAAGTGGGAATTTCAATCTCTTCAAACTTCAACCAAAAAAACTAGAAGAAAAACATTAAAGGCACAAATTTCAACAGAAGCCAAGTTCTAAAAACCACAGCTCAACTGCTGTCTTATCTGTAGGTGCCCCAAGCATTAAAGTTGCTTTTGGACTACATTTATCCCCTCTTTTTGAGTTTGTATTAAACAAGATATATTCCTCTTGCTTATTGAAAAACCAACAAACCAACCAATCAACCAACGAAAAAAACCAACCAAATAAACACCCAAAACAAACTATGAATCAAAATATTGTACTATAGAAGGTTTCATGCACAGCAACGCAATTGATCTGGAAGTGCCCTCGTCTGCACTTGGAGGACTGAGGTGTGAACAAACCCATCAAGTCCCACTTTTGCAACAGCTTTACAGCCACCACCAGGCTCTTTTGATGTGAATGGTCACCCATCAGCAGAAATGATACAGCAAAAGATCCAAGATTCAGAAAAAAAGCCAAAGTGTCTTTCAATTAAATGCACTGCTCCTGCTGCAAGGATTAAGTGCATTGGCTGAATCATTAACATCAGTGTCCACAGTGGGACTCTGATTTTTGATATTAAAGTTTTCACAAAATCATAGAATCATTAAGGTTGGAAAGGACATCCAAGATCAAATTCACTAAAATAAAATTCAGCTAAATGCATGCACTATGACAGAAATATAATTGCTGCAATTCAAGATAATGTTTTCCTGTGCTGAGGTTTGTGATCTTGTTTTCCCTTTCTCTGACATACTCACAGGTTATGTTTTGGTAGAAAAGACACGAATCAGGCACCTGTGCCATGAGGAAAAAGAGAGCTACATTAAACCATAGTTGGAATTTGTGTCTGAGTCATGGGAACAGTTTATAGATCAGCAAGACAAATTTCAGAGGTAAGAAGAACACTCATCCAAATACTGTGCCTCCTTCTAAAAGTGTCTTGCTTGCAACCATTATAAATGGAGTTTTTTCAGGAAAAAATGGAATGACATCTTCCTATCTCACATTTTGTCTAGTTTGTGAGAAATTTGAGTCTAATTCTTGCCTGTAGTTTTCTTGTGCTTCTTACGCGGAAGCGACACAACTTCACACCCCTAGAGGCCATGGTCTCTGGGAAATTTTGGCAATGCTTTTGGAGGAATGTTCCCACAAAGACTTGCTGGGCTTTTCCAGCTTGACTCTGCATGTGTTGCTGATGGCTGGCTCAGCTTTCTAGGGTGGAGGCGCCCTGGGATTATTTTTCTTTCTCTTGCTTTCCTATCTGTTTCCTGGCATTTTTCATGCTTATCTACATGCTTTTGAATACAGTCTGTCACTTGACAAGCAAGAGGACTCTTACAACTTGCTGTGAGGTTTTTAGTAACTGGGACTTTCTTTGGCGGCCCTCTTGATGGCACACTGGAAAATTACGAGTTCAAATCCCTCACAGTGAAATGCAAGATGAAGGGGTCAGCACCCTGCATCTTTCTATTTCATAAATACCTCTCCCCCAAGCTCCTTTCTGGGCTGACCACCCCCCCCGCCCTTCAGACACTGGTTGGTAGTCTTCCTCCTGACTTGAGGAGCAGCCTGAGAAGGAAAGAGAGATTTCTGAGGTGAAAAGTGCCCTGTGATGAGATATGGGAGCCAAAGAGACACGAACTGCTCCTGGACTCCCAGCCTGTGGATAAGAAACTCTAGCTGACACTTATGAGTGAGTGGGGAAAAAATGCCTTAAACCCATGTGACACTTACATAACTTCAGGCCTGGGATGTTTTTGTCACAAAGGAAGGACGAGTATTGCCAGGGGCAGCTTTCAGGATAAGAGCAAGCCAATGACCTCTGAAAATGGAGAGTTTCTAAAAAACAAGCCTTCAGGAGAAAACAGAATATTCCACATCAGATTTGTGCCCCTCTTGACTTCAGCGGGATAAAATGGGTCTCAAAACTGGAGTAAGTCAAAGAATAGACAAAGGAGGTGTTTTGGGTGATAGAAGGAGGCTTTTTGGTGGGGAGGATGCTGGAGAGTGGAAAAAAGGGGAGGAAAGGGCCGTGTTGGGAATGGGGTCACTTTGGAGCGAAGGAGACCTGACTTAGCTTGGTGAGGTGGGCTCAAGGCAGTCATTTTTCTGGGAACTTCCTAAAACCAGCAGATCCTCCTTTCTCCTTGCAAGCCTTTAAAGGCTTTCTTCTACAAGAAATAGAGTGGGAGAGCACGGGAGGATTGTGGCAGATTCCTTTCAACCTGAGTTTTCCTCTGAACCTATTGGGACAGTGTAGAGAAGTACGTGCTTAAGAGAAACCATTAGTGTGGCACCTGTGTAGATACAGAATATGTGACAAAGACAGGGAAGGGAGGTGGGGAGGATGATCACCATGGGCCACCTTTGAATGTAGTCCTGTCCCTGTCCAAGTGTTTTGCCAGGTGATCCTCAAGTTGCTGCTGTTTGGTGGCCCATTACTGGTGGGGATAAGTCTGACATGCTGCACTCAGGAGGTAACTGCGAGGCTGAGCCCAACCTTGTCCAAGCAAATTTTGTAAATTTGGGACAAGTATTGACAATGGAGGGAGTTCAGTCTGACTGACCACCTACTTTAGATGTTTGCTCCCTTCCTAGTTTTGTGAGAGCAGTAGGTGCCTCCAGAGGTGTGGCTTGGCAGATCTTACCCAGGTGTAAGTGGATTCCTGCTCTGGCACTTGTCTCCCCTCAGAGATTTGCCTTCCCCCTCTGTAAAGGACAAAAATCAGCACCACATTTGACTTCTCCATTCTTCAAACCATGTACTGCATCCCCTTCTGCTTCCCCGTGAGCAATGGGTCCACAGTCCTTTTGAAAGCACCCTGAACAGGGACTGGTTTTAAACCCTCCTACCGGAATGCCTGGGTGCTAAATCCCAATTTCTGTGCACTAGAGAGGTGTCTGGAGGCAACACTTGTAACTGCAGAAGCTGATAGACAGGCTGAAAAGGGATGGGCCTTTGTGCTTTCAGGAAACAAGTGTTGCCCACAAAAATAGTTCTCGGTATTCCCCCCTACTGATATTTAACACAGCTGGCTCCAGGCAAAAAAGACACTCCAGGGCAAAGAGGCTGTTCAGGGTAAGTCATACAACTGTTTGGTCTCACCTCACAGACACATTTCAATCTCAGCCCTGTGGTTCCATGTACATGGGGTTTTATCTGTCTTGCAATGGCTTCCCTGCCCTATCCCCATCCACGCTGTCCTTTTTGCTAACAGGTATAAGGCAGCAGGAAAGCAGGAATCAAGAGTGTCTGTGCTGTGACAGCTCTTCCTTTGTGAGCTACACCTTGTCGAGGCGAAGCTGCCTGACCCTGGCATCTACATCTGAATCGCTGTCCTGTTCCTCCTCTAAATCCCCACCTGAGGTCAAGCTTTAAAAGAAAGGTCAGATCCATTTGAGGGCTGTTCTGAGAGGGATTGAATCACTTAATGATGAGTCATGTGAAAACTAAATTGATGCAAATGTTCATTTGACAACCTGAAAGTCTGGAGAGAGTTCCGGCCAGACTGCAGGTTTTGTGCCAATGCAGCTGGGCTTCCCCCGGCTCGGAGGAGGTTTTTGCAGCAGGTAAACAAGGGCGTGGGAGAGACCTCAGAACACCAGAATTATCTTTTCTTCCCAGAGCCTGACTCATGGCAGGTATCTCACAGGAGGGGAGTCTCTGCAGAGAACTGATGTCATCGCCGTGTCCCTGCCTGGCAGAGCTCCTGATTAGTGACCCTGATGCTGGGCTGTTGGATTTTTTTTTTTTGTTATCAGCATCAAAGGTGCTGGGCACAATAATGCTGGCTGATTTGCAGAGTAGCTGAGCACTCCCAGCTCTCCTAATAAATCATTAACTACTCCAGAACGACCCCCTGAAGTGCACAAGGAAATAAGCAATTACCTCCTGCCCTGGAGGAGCAGATCCTGTCGAAAAAACGAGAAAGTGTCTGGGGATAACAATGGAACCAGAATAATTAAAAGGTCTTTTATGTTTGTTAAATTCAGGATTATATTCATAGTTTTACTCCCTCTTCCCAAAAGTGGGGGGTAATTAACTCCGAGGCATCTTTAATGGCATTGACTGACCTTCGCACCACTTGCCTGAGCACAGTTTTTCACTGGCTTTGCATGGCTGTGAATGACCAGAGCAAATGTAAGGAAAAGGAGAAACAGGATCTGTATTTTGCAGAACCGTTTAGGCTGGAAAAGGCCTCTAAAATCATTGAGTCTAACCTTTGACCTATCACCACCGTGTCAACCAGACCAGAGCACTGAACATCACATCCAGTTGTTTCTTAAACACCTCCAGGGATGGTAACTCCACCACCTCCCTGGGCAGCCCCTTCCAATGCCTTCCCAGGAAGAATTTTTTCCTGATGTCCAACCTGAACCCTCCCTGCTGCACCTTGAGGCTGTGTCCTCTTGTCCTGTCAGTGGTTGCCTGGGAGAAGCGACCCACCCCCATCTGCTGCAGCCTCCTCTCAGGGAGTTGCAGAGAGTGACAGGATGCCCCCCGAGCCTCCTTTTCTTCAGACAAAACACCCCCAGCTCCCTCAGCTGCTCCTCATAGGACTTAAACTGCAAACCCTTCCCCAGCTTCGTTGCCCTTCTCTGGACTTGCTCCAGCACCTCAGTGTCTCTCTTGATATGAGAATTTTCCACATACAAAGGGCTTAAGGTTGTACTGCAAAGCTCAGTGAAGTGAGGAAATGCCAGAATTGAGGTTGTCTCTGTGGTCCTTGCAGAGGAACAGCAAAAGGATGCTGAGTCCTGTACAGACTTTAAAGAGAAATCCAGCTAAAGATAGGTTTCTTACCAAAGTATAGCCATGTCAGAACACTACATCAAGTGACATTTGAAATGCCCTTTATTTTCAGCTTATGATTTCATGCAGACATTGGATGACTTGATTTGTCAAAAGTAGAGTTCACTCAGAAAGCCTGAATTCTTTCTGTCTTTAGGAGTGACCACTAAACCTTGGGACTTTTCTTCACCCTTTGCAAAGTGAAGAGTTCTAACCTGATACATTTTGAGTTGGATTCTTTGTTCCTTTTTAATTTTTAATTGTCTCCTAGCTCAGGAGGCAGTCAGAACACACTTTCAAATAACATTTATTACATTACTTGTATACCTAATCAGACAATTGCTGTATTTATCTTAGTCGTGTACATTACTTTATTTATTTCAACACTGGCTCCCTTTGAATATGATTTCAAAGCCACCAATTAGTAAAGAAGAGCTTGGAAGGACTGTAATGAGTAATATTCATAATTAAATATTAAATGAAACACAGCCCTATCTTCCTTAAATATGGTAAAACTGTAACTTCTTTATATATGCAAAGTTACTACATTATTTCTACATATAAATAAGTGTTCTGTGGATCTTACCTTCATATTTTCCATTTTTTCTGACTGCTCTGGACTGTATCTAACTGTGTTATTATTTCATATTGGAACTGATAAATTGTGCAAGTTAAACACAAGCAGTTCCAAACTTCGGCTCAGGAGGTGAACAATACTTTTGGAGAAGAGAGAGGGGCTTTCCTGCCTGCAGACTGACTTATTTGCTTCAGAACAGGTTATGCTCACAGCATTTCCTGGTTGGAGAAGTCCTGCGATTCCTGTGGGGGAAACTGAACTCAAGAATTCAAGACAAATAATTTGGACAAAGCTGGAAAGAAGTACTAAATATTTAGAACTGAAATCTTTGATAATCAGCCAAGGGTAGGGGAAGTGTAAAATACCAAGGGACGAGTTCTGCTCTTTTATTCAGCACAATTCCTCTGCAAATAGCACCAGTAACATTCCTGCAGGGCAGGCATGCTGGAGATGACTGAAATTTAAAATGTTTAGTTTGCTTAGGCAGGAAAACAGGAAAGAACAAAGTTTCTCGGTGTAAACAGAAAATTCATGTCTGTCAGACTGATTTTCTCCCAGAGATAAAAACTCAATCAGACAAACAGAACCTATGGGATAAAATATCACAACCAGAGAAGTAAAATTTTCCAGGCTCAGCCAGTCTATTGATTTCCTTTCAGCAACATGGAGATCATTTGCCACATTGCCAGCAACCATGGATTTATAGTACGTTGCAAAATAACTTGATTGACTTGGTGCTCCCAGTACCAGCAATAAGGCAGAGCAGAGCTTGACTTTCATTACAAGGTCTCAGCTGCTGTAGTGGAGGTGAGATATGAGCAAGTCCAGCTCCCCTTATGCCTCAATTCTCATCAACTAGGGAACAAAGAGCTAAAGATGATTAGAAAAGAAAAGAATGAAATGCACACAGTCTCAGACATGAGATGTTGGTTCCTCAGAGTGCTCCTTGGTGGGGTTTGCGGGGGGATGGGATGTTGATGGTGGGGTAGGGAGAATCAGCCCTAGGAAGAGCATCAGGGGTGCTGGGTGCAGTCTGCATCATCCCAAATTTACCTCTCCCACACGGGTACTCTGATTTATTTACACAGTGAAGGCTTGTGGAGACTGAGGATGAGGATGAAGGAAAGGTTAAAGGCAGTGGGCAGCACTGCCATCCTCACAGCACCCCTATGGTCCATGGAGGTGGGTTGGAGGGCCTCACTGCCCCCCATGGGTGCAGCACAGCCAGAGTCACACAGCAACATGCAAAGCATCCAGCCTCCAGTGCTGCTGTCACCTGTTTGTTTGTTATTGTCACTGCCACTTTCTCCTTTTTGAAAGGGAGGGGGGTATTTATTTTATTTTATTACATCTCACTGAGCCTTTGTAAGAGAAGGGAAATGCATGTGGGAGGAGTGAGGGAGACGTCCTGTAGTGGCTGTTGCTAGAGACAGGGCTAATGGCCCAGAGATTTTATAAATAATTCTGTTTAATTTAAGCCTCAGGAGCTTCTAATCGAATTGCATCACCTGTGGTTCTGCTGCTTTCTTCCAGGCCAGAGAGAGGGAAGAAAAAAGCCCGACAGAAAACCCTGACCTTTGCTACAGCCAGCTGTGAATGGAGGATTTCCAAGGCTGAGTGAGCTGGGGAGAGCTGAAGGGAAGCATGTTCCCACTAATAGCTCTTTCCCCTGGAGAGCCAAGGGGATGGATGCTGGAGCCAAGGCACCGTCTGAAGAAGTCTGGGCAGCTGGTGAGGTTGTCACGGGTACCAAGTCAGCGAAACACACTGCAGGGGATGTAAAGTGACAACTCGTCCGTTCTCTGTGACAAAGCAAACAGCACTTGGTCCCCCAAAAAGCTCACCCCAAAGTCAAACACCAGCTTTTGCATTTCCCCCCATCAGCTCATGAGTAACATAAGCCTGGGGGTGAAAGGGAGAGAATTTTCCTTGGTGCTGCTGACATCGATGTGTTGTAACATGGGTAGGGCAATAATAGCCCATCCTAGAGCTATGGGGGCTACAGAACATCTGATTTTAGTAGTTACTGCTCTTTTAAAGGGAAAACCAGCATTTTACATGAAAAAAAAATTGATTTTAAAAAATGTTTTCATCATTATGTAGGTTAAAACTGGTATCTGTGTCCCAGAAGCTGCAACTGCCTTGCTGCAGTATTTTGAAAATATCTGGGACCTCAGGCTGGGAAAGCAAAGCTTGGAAACCACTGCTTGGAGAAAGCTGTAATGACCTGGAAGACAACTGATATTCACCCTCACTGAATTTGCAGTAAATCTGAAATGGATAATTGCCTCTTGATTTTTGTATAAATTCTTTAGATTTCCAGCTCCACAAGCACAGGGTTAGATTCTTACTATGCAGACTGCACTGGGCACACACCTATTTTAGCTCTCAGTCATCCATGCAAGCTCTGCTCAGGTGAGAAGGGGCAAGAGAGATGTGGAGTGGTCCCAGAAGCAGATGCTGCTGCACAGCAGCCTTTGTCTGTCCTGCTCGCACTGTTCAGCATTCTTCTCCCTCTGTTACTACTGGGAAGTGGCTCGGATGTAGCTGGGAGCAAAGCAGGCTGCAAGCAGTATAAGCTAAACCAGAAAAAGACATCCTTATTTTGGATTAAGGGAAAAAAATATAAAAATAAAAGGGAAGTCTGGAGAGGGATTTAACTCTATAGGGGTCACACAGCTTAAAAATGTCCCTATTTGAGCCAGAGCTTCAAAGTCTGGTAAATCTGGATACAACGATGGGAACAATGTGGGAAAAGCAGAGGGGATGTGTAGGAAAAGGGGACAGATTTGCAGAGATGGCTGTGTATCAGGGGGCCAAGGAAATCCAGCTAAGGGCTAAGAGCATGCATGGCAGAGCAAATTCAGTTCTGTCTGGGGGAATAATATGATTTATCCCTTGTGGGGCTGGGAAGGAACATCAGCAGGAATTACAGCACACAGCATGTTTTTCTGAGCTCAGCAAACATCAGCGGGCTCAGATTCAGCCCTGTGGCCCAAAGCAGTGCACAGGGAGTTACTGAGGAGGATCAGGTGCAGGGACATGAGTTGTGGGCACAGGAAGGGGCAGAAAGATGCAGGAACACAACCCTGTAGCTGCAGATGCCGCCGTGAAGCACCAGCAGAAGCTGAGCTCGGAGTGCCCACCCCATCCATGGAGAGAAGTATTTCCAGAGTTGTGCTGGGAGCCCACCATATCTTAGGCCACGGCTCTCCTGTCAGGGAGGGCTGTCACTGGGAGACAAAGGGTGCCCAAAGCCAGGACTGAGACACAGCTGTGTGTGTGGATGGGTGAAACCTGCGCCGAATCAGCCAAGGGCTCGCACTGAGTCCTGTCCCTTCAGACTTACTTCGAGGGATATTTCTTCTATGCTTACACCAAAGACCAGGCCAGCCCTTAAAAACAGCCGTGTCCCATGCAGACCCACGGAGGGCTGTCTCTTGCAATCAGATCAGGACAGACAAAAGCCCACATCCAAACTGTGGTGCACGGGCTTTTAGAGATCCATGTGAGAGCCAGAACTTGCCTTCAGGAACCAGTTGCGGGTTGAGGAACAGGGTGACTTTTATTTTAGCAAGGACAGGAACAAGAAGAGACCACAGTGATCATCTGATTTGCCTTTCTGCACGGGGAAGGAAGGTCATGAGAATGTACCCAGTGATTTCTGCAGCCATCCCAGGCTTTTTGGGTGAGGTGATGGGCACCAGCTACAATATTTATAATTCTGTGCCTCCTCCCCAAGTGTGTGCTTACTCATAGCCCAGGAAAATGAGGGCTGAATGTAGATTTCAGAAAAATACTATAATAATGATAATCACACTAGAGCTGCATTGCTTACATGGATGTTTTTGGGATGTGTGTGTCATGTGTCATCATTTGGGAGGACTGAGCACACGCTCACACAACACTGACCCTGTCGTTTCTATGCCATTAATTTTTTTTAAAGGAAACATTCAATTAAAATCCCATTTAGTCTAACCAAGCAGAAGCCTGCATTATTCCACTGATAAAGAGAAGACAAGGCTGCAGAGGCTTCACATGTGTTACAGAACTAACTGCTGAAGTTTGTGCTAGGACATAAACCCTTCTGGAAAGCTGGCTTACTTGGATTAAACACTACAATATTCAGCCTGACTTTATTTCCCTGACATCTCACGGAGCCTGCAGCCTTGAGCTGGGATTAGGGAGCTGCATGCAGAAACTGGAGAGGTTTTTTCCTAGTGTAGGACCAAGGAAGCTCCCTAGGTTGTCTTACAGGAGCATGGGAAAAGAAGCCATGTCTTCAATCCTGCCCTTTGCCAGCAATTATGGGCCTTCCAGCGGGTGTTTCTACTCACTCAGGCTCTGTAACTGCAATTAAGGAACTGCTGAACAGCAGTTTTAAGTAAGCACATTTTCAGTGAAGGTCTTGGAAGTTGGAATTAGCGGTAATTCCTGTGTAGATTTAAGCATTTATAAAAATGTCATGGCCTCTAGATCAGACTTTTTTCAAGTGTTTGGACCTACATTATTAGAGGACCTCCAGACCAGACTATCACAAGCACTGAGCATTTATTTTGGTGCCTGTACACAATCTGTTTAAAAATGCAGTCCTGGTCATACCTGCTGAAGTTCCCCAAGAATAAGCTGCTTGTAAATATCCCCTGAAGCCAAATACGCCAACCATACACAGCCTTCAATTCTAAACTGAATTTACTTTCCTTTCTTGTCTGTCAGACTATTTGAATCACTGAAACAATCATGGAGCTGGATGATTACTGCAGTATACATGACCATATTTTAATTGCAATTAAATTTCTATAAAGAAAGTTACCTTTCTGAATCAAAGCCCCAAGTTTATTTAATGAAACCAAACACTTAGTTTCCAAAAAAATGAGACTGTGCAAATACGATCATTATAATCCAATTCCAGAAGAACTAAGACAAAGATCAATCCAGGAATTCATTAAATGCCCTGTGTGGCAGGATGACCTTTAAGGTTTGCTAATAATCTACATTTTCAAATTTTTAGGTTTTCTTTTGCAGACTCTCAGAGAGAACAAAGAAGCCCTGATCGTATTTATTGCTTAGCAAATGGGGAATTTTCTGACCATTTTATGTCTACATATTTTGCTGTGCATCAGGATAACAGTTATGGGCTGCAGATTAAAAGAGAAAAAAGGTTCCCTGAAAGTGAAAGTATTCTGAGCTCTTTTCCCACAAGGAGTAGGAGCTGTTTCAAAGAAAGCATCAGGGATTCATCTGCCATCCAGTCCCCTCAAAGGAGCATGTATCACATCTTCTCATTCTTCCATCCGAAGAGAAAGAATTTTTCTAGCCAGAGAAACAACTTGCCACAAATCTGTCATTATCCTCGGGGTTGCTCCTGAATGGAGTCTGATCCCATGCCCTCTTTCACCCAAAAGTGAAACCATTTTGAAAATTAGTTGTATTTTGTGGAGAAGAATTGTGCACAAATCTCTATTATGTTCGGGTGGCTTCCAGGATATACACACAATTATATATTCCAGGATAATACCCAATTATTGTAAAATTGGGTATTTTAAGGACCTGGATTCTAGATTAAATACAGGACCCCAGGTTAGGGAAGCAAACCAAGGACAGGATTTGCAGAAACAAGGCTGTGGCACAGGGAAGTCACCCATCTGGAGAGAGGAAATCACCATGCTCCTGCCTATTTTTCTGGGTAAAAGCTTTGAAACCTACCAATACCAGTGACCAAAATGCTGGCTCATGATGTGATACCTCCTGTAATGTATGACACCCGGCCCAAACTAGGAATTGCTGCTGGATCTCGTGGCTGCTGGAGACAATGGAAGCCCAGTTCTTCAGGGCAGACCCTCTCTACCCCAAGGCAGGTTCTATAACTCCATTTCTGGGGGGATAAGAAAATTGGATTTTGCCCACAAAGGCTGAGAAGTCATAAGCAAAATCCAGTGCTTCTGGGGTCCTCAGTAACCACCTCCACTCAGGATTCCCACCTGCCTCATCAGCCCAGTGCTTGGCCGCAAGAGCAAGAGAGACAATTATCATTGTCTCTGTTGGTTTTGCCCGTGATTTCACACAAAGGCTGGGACAGAACAGGAGACACATCCAAACTACTGCTCTTACCCACTCCTATTGTATTTTTCCTGCAACTGAAACCTTTGCTGTGAGAGAAACAGCCTGATTGACAGCACCAAGGGGTAAAAGCTTGCCTTCCCCTACAAAACAGGTACGCCCCTCTCGTGAAAGGACCACCTGCTAAGTCCTCAGCCTCTCTGCTATGGCTATTAATAATCACTTCCCGTGATTTCCATAGCTTTCAGATGCGGATACTTGACCTCTTGTAATTGTGTTCAGATCCCCCCACTCATGTTACACAGGATATCCAGCAGTCCTGGTGCTGGGGACGGGCTGAAATTCTGCTCCTCACTGTCCCTCCCCGGAGCCCGTGTGCCGCTATCCCCACTTTCATCTCCATCGGCATCCGACACGCCGTTTGTCTCGTCGCTGCTCTGGCAGCTCTCCATTATCCCTATTCAGATTTAAACACCAGGTTGCACCTGTTAGTTTAGCTGTTGATTGGGAGGAACTGAAGCAGAAAGTGACCCTGCGTGTCCAGCTAAGCAGTCCCGTCTCCACTAATGGAACAGAGCCGGCTGCACTAAAGCCACCGGCGTGTTCCTCCAGGCTATTTGTATCAACATGTTTCTGCCTTATTGACTGCCTTCTCGGAAAAGAATTCTGGTGCTTAACTGATTGTAACAATTTTTTTTTTTCCTTTTGTTTCTCTGCCAGTCTACCACCCTCGGGACTTTACTTCCCACTTTTGTTTGGTCGCTGTTGCGCAGCAGGAGATGATTTTAGGGCAGTCAGCAGCGCACCCTTTTTCCTTCAGAACACATATGAGGGAGCTTGATATTGTCCCAGCACAGTGCCTTTCCTCAGTGAAAAACAAGTGTGGTTTATGCAGCTCTGGCTTTCCAGGCCAACCCCTTTTACCTCTATCCTCTGCTTTGTTCAAAGACTTGCATTTTCCAAAGTTGTTTCCCAATTGTGTGGCTTCCTATGTGTCTATGGGTGGGACCCAAAAATGGGGCCTTCACAATATGAAGGATGTGAAAGAAACATTGGCTGGGGACCTTCACTCAAGCAGCACACTCATAGAATATCCTGAGTTGGATGTGACCCACAAGGATCATCAAGCCCAACTCATCTCCCTGCACAGAACAGCCCCAAGAATACCACCATGAACCCTAGAGAGTTGTCCATACACTTCTTGAACTCTGGCAGGCTTGGTGTTGTGACCACTTCCCTGGGGAGTCTGTTCCAGTGCTCAACCACCCTCTGGGTGAGGAACATTCAGGTAGCTTAAACCTACCCTGACACAGCTCCGTGCCATTACCTTGAGTCCTCTCACTGGTCACCACAAAGAGATCAGTGTCTGCCCCTTTGCTTCCCCTAGTGAGAAATCTGCAGATCGTGATGACATTTCTCCTCATCTCCCCTTCTCTAGGCTGAACAAACCAACGTGCAAGAGTCCCTAAAAACGCCTTATCAACACAGCAAGCTGGGTGCTCCCTGGTGAGAATATCCATCACCCAGAAGAACCATCAACATGGGCTCTTGTGGCAGCCCAGGACACGCTCTGGGTTGAAGCAGGGACAATGTATTTTCCTTTTTGCTGTTAAAAACTCTGAAAGTCACATATGAAACACTCCCTTGGATCATCCTTTCGCAGCCCATATCTGAATACATCACAACAGACCAGAAGGAGCTTTCAGAGGTCCCTCAAGCAAGCCTCTTCCTATCTCCCGTCAGCCAACACCTTCTCAGGGTAGCTCAGCTCAGATAAGAGATGTTCTTCTTTTCTTCAGGTTCACAGTGTGACACGTATTCCTCCCAGTCCTGCTGAGGATGGATGGTATCACGTGTATTAGGCAACAAGGAGAGTGGAGAGAGGGGGCAAAACAGCTTGACAGCTGCTTCTCAAGTAGACCATCAACAACTATCTGCTAGCAAATTTAAAATAAATCAGGGAAGAGTTCTCTTTTACAACTTTCCCTCATTTTTCCACTGGCTAGCAGGCAGGCTTTTGCATCCAACAAAATAATAACCATTTCCATGAGCTGTTTATTTGACAGGGTATTGGAGGAAGGTGAATGATTAAGTCTTGGGGGTGTTAATGGGGTCATTTCATGCTGTGGTGATTGGTGGACTGATAGAATGGATTATGTGCCTATAATTATAATTTTTTGCTGCTGGGTGGTCACCATTTCCTGTTGGAAATCTGCTTGTCAGGGCACCAAGACATTTTTCGGTGGGTGTTCCTTATTGTTATTTAAAGGTAAAGAAATAATTTCAGAAGCACAAATTATGCTTGGTTGCCAACAGGAAGGAGAAAAAGTTGAAAAAAAATCACCACTGGGAATCTGACAGTCCTTCCTACATGCAACCACACTCCTGTGGGATGGGGGGATGCGTGGGCTGTCGCCGTCCTCCACGTTCTGCTTTGACATGGAGAGCTGGGAATCAATCACTTTGATGTCTTATCTTATCCCTGAAGATAGATAGCAGTGGCTTGTTTGGTGACTGCCGTAGTGCTACTTTAGCAGACCCTTTTGAAGTACTAGAGCAGCACTTCAGCGGCTGTTGTGAGAGCGGAAGAGCTGACACCAACGCTGCTTCGGGAAACGGCCACCAGGGACGTGGGGAGAATGATGGCTTTGTGCTGAGTGGCATCTTCCCTTGCCACCCATGGGTGTCACGGTGGTGGCTGCGGGTGGGTGGATCTGTGCACACATCTCCGATCCACGTTCGTCCCTGCCCGGGGCATCTTTACAGCCCTGCCAGCTCTTGCTCTTCAGGGATGCACTTGCTGAGTGTGAAGACGGCAGAAAAAGGCAGGGAGGTGTTCAGACACGTTACTGTGTTTCTTGGGGCTTAGATATCTCGCTGGCATTTGGGTATCCAAACTGAGCTGCTGACTCCATCCCTGGCAAGTCTCTGTGGACAGTGTGACCTGTGTTCCTATCAGTGCCCTTAATGAGTCATCTTCTACCCGTGCAACCTCTCCCCACACAGGTTATTTCTTGTTCTTTCTGGTTTGTTCTCCCCACCATCCTGGAGACACAACCTTTCTTATGCTCCCAGAGACCAAAGAGGCAAAAGTTTCCCCCAAGTTTACATTACCCAAATTTGCAGTAACCTTTTCCCTGGCCTTGGCAAGCAGAGTCTTGCTGAGCACGTACCTGTTCCCTGCATTTCCCCATCCCTTCCCACTGGCTGGCACACCTCTCTGGTTTTATCTTTCCCCGGCTTTGCCTTGCGTTTTGCAGCAGGCAGAGCAGCTGAACTATGTTTTCAAGACCTCTGTTGTCTGTTTCTTTCTGCCTGGAATTTCCAGCTCTAAACTGCCCCACACCAGGCTCTGCTTCTCACTCATACAATTTTTTCAACAAGCACCTTTGTGTTTTCCTGTAGACACCTAAAAACTACCTGCAAAGTGCCCTCATTGCCCTCCTTTGAGCTTGCCTTTGCTGCGAGAGAGCCCTCGGTAGTAATTGAGTCGATGATGGACGAGTTTCATGGCCACGATGCTGACAGATACCTCTTCATCATTTCCCTGTAATCCATTGCACCTGTTATTAAATGTTGTCTTTTCTTTAGCCTGGAAACTCTTATGAGGGCTTTTTATTCACCATTTTCAGTCCCCAGAACAAATCCTGGAGTCTCACGAGTGTTACAGGAACTTAGGTGCCAAATAAAAGAATAGTAATTTAGAGCCAACCACTTCTATCTAGTTCAGAGCTGAGGAAAAAAATCAGTTGAGTTGCTTTCAAAATTTTCTCCTTTATGCATCAGTTGAACAAAATCCAAAGGCTCTTTTCTTTGTCAGCTTGGCTAGTTTGTTTGCAGTGCCAATTCCTCCCACTAATGAAATATTTTTTCCCCTTTATTTTTGGCAAAGAGTGGAAGCCTTGGGGTTTTAACCAAAACATTTCCCTGCCTGCCCTCCAAATCACCCCTGCAGTGCATCACAGTTCTTCCCTCTCCACGTGTTACCGTGCAGAATAAAAGCAGATACTGGAAACAGAATGTTGAGACATGACCAAGCCTGATTCACAAAGTATCAACTACTGCCAGCCCATAAACCTTCTGAGTAATGTTTTATTTCCTTGCTTCAAGTAATCAGTCCAAATGGAAAGGACATAGCAATGGAAAGCAGATACTCCTTGGTTTAAAGGGAATAAATAAACACTTTTAAACTGCCACCCCACCCCCCTAGTTTCTGATTTCACAGAAGGGACATCATCAGCCTGACTCCCAGGCAATATTCCAGCTGCTCACTGCAGAACTGATACAGTGGTAATCTTGGTGCTGACACAAACTTTTTGTTCACTTCATAGGTCTTTGGCCTATTTCATTGAATCATTAAGGTTGGAAAAGAGCTCTATGATCATCAAGTCCAACCCTTAACCCATCGCTGCCAGATCCACCACTAAACCATGTCCTTAAAGCACCACATGTGCACGTTTTTTGAACACTTCCAGGGACAGTGATTCCACCATTTCCCTGGGCAGCCTGACCATACATTCAGTGAAGAAAGATTCAACATCCTGTTTCCTCACACTGGTTTTATTGGTTCTCCTTCTGTGTCGCTCACTGTGCTCTATCCCAGTGTCTCCTTGGGCTCCCACAAGTTTTAGAGATAAGACCCAAAAATCACAGCAATTCTCGCAGACCTTGGTGGTTCACCACGCACATTTATCCAGCCCACACCTCCTTTACAAGTGTCATCTCTGGTGATCAGCAGTAACAACTGTTCCAGTGGTACGATGGATAAAAAGTCTGCCTCCGGAACCCCTGCTTGCAGTATAAAGTCCAAATTAAAAGTTTCAAGGGAATATCTGGGTATTGTCTCCTCAAGACTTTCTGCACTGGGCTGGTTACACCTAATTTTCTCTTCAACAGTCTGAGTCACGTAAAGTGTCACGTTTCCCTGGCCTTACATGAGAATGCTCATTACACTTATTTGTTTAATATGAAGGAGTCCAGTTCTGCTTCAATTTATGCAGCCAAATATTAAAATATAATGCTGTGAGACAAAGTCAGTCAGATTCCCATACTCATCTGGCAATAGTATTTGTTAGCAAATCCTGACTAAAAGTGGTTGTTCTTAGTTATTTTACACTATGGAGAGAAAGTGACTCAGTGGCAGGATCTCTTCAGAGGCCTGGATAAAACTGATGGTATTTTTTTCTAAATTACTGTTTAGCAATCCAAAGATGTTCTCAGCTATTTGCTGGCATGTGAAAAGACACACTAAATGGCTCTTGGGGGTTAATTTTCATGACCCTGACTCTAGCTCTCAACGTGATAGATTACATTTTCAATTCTATTCCTCTGTGTATAAGAGAGAATCATTTTGTAGAAAATGAGAATTGATCCAAATCTTCACCCTAAAGTCAAAATGCAGTTTTATTGACCAGAAAGGAAAAAAAATAAAGGATGCATTCTTTAGAACAGTATTCCCTGTGATATCCTCTGTGCCAAAACAGCCTGAAATGGGAGCAGAGCTGCCACCTCAATAGGGAAACCAAAGTCTAGGGAAGGACAGGCCATGCCTGCCAGACCCAGCTCACTGCTCTGGGTTTATTTGCAGTTTGGGTGCAACTTTCATGCATTTTCTTCTCTTCCCAAGATTTGGCTTGCTGGCTCCCTGTCCTTGTGCCTCTTTCAGCCTGACACTGCAGCTACCAGGGACCATTATGGCCCCATGAAGATAAAAGGGGATTTTTCAAGGTGTGAACAGGAACGAGGCACTTCCCTTCTGCTGTCCCTGGGAGCTGATATCCTTGCTGCCTTCTGGGAGTCATGGGGCAAATGGAATTGCTGAGATTTGGGTGATGGGGTCCCTGCAAGAGGTCCAGGGGCATCATCAAAGGAACACAGTTCAGGTCTGCGCTCCTGGGGCTGGGCTGGGAGCACCTCACCTGAAAGCCAAGCAGGCTTTGAGACTTCATCCTGCAGTCCTGACTGGACAGAGGCACAAACTTTACTTCTGGCCATGCCCCAAGTGGGCTGCTACTTTGGAAAATGTCACATCAATGCTCTGCTCCTACATCTCCTCACTCACCTTTGGCTTTGCTTTGCTTGTCTACACTGCTGGTCCTCCAGGAATGCATTGGGAATCATCCCTGCTGAAGCAGCCTGGCCAGGTGTCTCTAGTTGGGTATAAACCCTGATGACATTTTATCTTCCCCTTCCCTTTAGAGATTCAACATAGTTCAAAACAACAAAAATCATTCCCAACCTTTGCCCTGAGAAAAAAAATGCTGGAAAATGTGAGCCTAAAGGACGGAACAAGCCTAAATGTCTCCCTTTCATAAGTCATATAAGAGAAGCTCCAAATTTTCCTTACTGTAGGGCTGAAGACTTTTACAGCTCACTCACCCCATGTCTCTGAGTATTTGGGCTGGCACAACCAGTGCCGAGCTGGGCATGCCGGCGTTTCACTCTCAGCATTTTGTGTGCTGGTGTGCAGCCAGGCTGGAGAATGCTCTGCAATCACCCTGCCTCGTAGGAGAGGAAAATTAAAAGCCCATCAGATCCCCTACTCGACAACAAAGCCTTTCCGCAGGAGGCAGAGGGCAGTGTTTGCACACACATAGTCATTAGGAGCACAAGCAGGTCAAGTTCATCGCCGATGTTCTCCCTGCGGTACTGTCTGGGGTGATGATGGGGGGGGTTCTCTTTGGGTGGTGGTGGTGGCCCACTGGGATTCAGTAAGATGGGAAACAGGTTTGTGCCCAGCTTGGACGTGTTTGGAGAATCTCGTGGGGGGTGGTTAAAGTGCTCACCTCTCCTGAAAAACTGCCACAAGTCCCTGTGTGAGTCCCCTGAGAAAGGGGGGCAGAGATCCCCACAGAGCGGGGGGACCTGCATCAGGGAGCCCCAGTGGATTTTGTGCCCAGCTGGGGTATTTACCCTGCACCAAGCAAAGCCAGAAGCTGAGTCACAAATGTTATAGATTTCGCAGCAGGCAGCAGCTCACAGGTTCAGCTCCATAGTCCTGTCCCTGGGGCACTCCTGGATCTGGAGAGGGGAGAAGTGCCCACTCCGCTGTCCTGCTCGTCGCATTTAGCATGTGCGGGCGGCTGATCTTACACCCCTCCGTGAGAGGGAGGGTGGGAGGGGGGCAATGTGCCTGTGTACAAATGCCTCGGAGGCTAATTTGGTCTCCTCCCTGCCTCCCCCTTCCCCCGCCACCTCAAAAACAAACCTGCAGCGCGGCAATGCGCCTCACGGATTAGCGAGGGGGAGACTACGGCAGAGTCTCGCTTCTGGGAAATGACACCAGCTAATGGCATGACACAGGGCACCCGCAGCCTCGGAGCTGACCCTTTGGCAGGAGCCTGTAAGGCTGAAATCAATACCCCCTCCGCTTCCTGTGCCCCCCCTGCTCCCGCTCGTCCCCTCCAGGACTCTGCTTTCCCAGGGTCACAGCCCACAGCTCCGAAAAGATCCTCCTCATCCTGATGTCACCCCGTAACAAAACCCTCTCTAGAGGTAAAACGTGCTGGAAAATGGAATGAAAACTTTTCCCAAGATAAACTCAGTTTGGTTTTACAAACAGGACTGCTTTAGAAAACCAATAAATTTCGCACTTTCCTTGCTGGTACTCTCAGGGGAAAAATATCACAGGTCTGATGCCCTGTTCCTACAGAAACGGTGTGTGCTTGTAGAGTCCACTGTAGTTTGTATCCATTTGAATAGGGAGTACATAAATTTTTCCCAGGTGTCTCTTTTGTGTTACCTGCAACCTGTGTCACAAGAGGCAGGTTCACCTCTCCAGCAGCAGCTTCATTTCACACCATGGTTAAGATGGCAAAGGAAGATTCTTCTGCCACTTGATACTAACCATCCTGTCACTAAATTCATCCTTACTTTAGCTTGATTGTGCCACTGGAGTGGAGTCAAGGTTTAATTTATCCCACATAGTTTATGAGGTCCTCGTGAGCTTACGGCAGAGGAGAAATGCACTCCCTGCCAGCAGTACTCTCAAACAGCTGTTTGAATGTCCCACTTCTGAGCTGAACAGGCTCTAGAAGGAGACTGTTGCAGCAGGTGGCATGTAAAGGGACGTATGACACAGCCACATTGTTTAACCATAGGCCTGAGAAAGGCAAGGTAATCTCTGAGATAGCATTTCATACCCATTAGTCATGACACTGCTCTCACTGAAGTCTGGTAATTACTGTTCCCAAATTTGAGGCAAGCAGCTACTAAATGCTGAGGAATCCCCAGGGTGCTTCCAGTAGGGATGGAAGTTGTTTGTAATCAGATGTGTCTTTGATGTAGTCTCTGATGCACACATTTGGTCCCTCAGTACTGCAGGAACAAAACAAGAGCACATCTCCTCTCCCAGCCTCTCTCCTCCAGTCATTACCTCAACCTTTGCCTATGATTTTTCCTAATAGACATCCTGTAAATTCCTTCTCATATCTGCTTAACATCATGCTCACTCCTTTTCTGCCAGCTGCATCTAGCCAAACACACACACGGCACTCTGCCAGCACCAGTGCACAGGTTTCTGCTCTGGCATCCAGTTTCAAGGCCAGGCTCTTCTGGCATGGCTTTGTTCTGATCAGTCTCATATGTTCTGGGCAGTCTTGCAACTCAGCTGTTTTCATCATGAAAAGCTTATTTACCACCTCCATCTATCCTGAATAAAGAAAGGCCATCCCACCTACGTGGCAAATAGATGGCACCAGGTCCCAAACCTCTTAAGAAACCCAGGGTTCTCTACAGTGGGATAGTGATGCATTCTTAAGTTCACTCCACATGGCATTTTTTTTTTGTTAAAGATTTAAAAAGTTATAAGAAAGCAACTATTTTTATAGGTTGTTTCTCTTGGGACATTTTGACAGCTCAGGCTGGTTTTGGTCCCACCCAAAGCTCATCAGAGGTCCTATGCCACTCCCAGCTGGCCAGGACACCTCTCTGCACAAGCCCATTGCTGCCCTAGTGCTGTGTCACGGCTGCCCAGAGCTGCACCCTTTTTTATCCAAGAGGAACATTGCCCTCACACCTGCCCCAGCCTTTGCTGTTCTAATCACGTTGGCAGTTTTGGAGGTTTCCACTGTGAAATCCTGTCCAAAACCCTTCCCCCTTCACACCTCTTTTGGTGATCTATAGGGAAAACTTTAAAGGTTGATCTGAGTCCAGTGACTTCCTGTACAGAAACCACTTTTTCAGTGTCTCCCCCACAACTGACTCATCTTAAGATTTCTGGTTTCCCTTCTTTCAATGCTGTGAAAGCAAAAGCAGTCTCGGCTTTTAAACATTTCACAGTTTAAACTAGTTCCCTCTAGAAAACAAACTAAACCCTTCTATCAGTAGAATTATTTTAGCAGTACTTCCAGCTTTTAAAACCCTTGGAGACCTCAGGGGGAATTTAGAGAGTGATGATATCTGGGAGAGACCTGGAGGGCTTTGCTGCAGGCTGGTGAAAGGGTCAGTGGTACTTTTGTGGAGCAAAATCAGCATTTGGGAAAACACTGGGCTAGTGGGAAGACTGAGGTTGCGATAGGGAAATGGGAGGTAGGAATGGAGGCTTTGGGGTACTTGAGATTGGACAGGGGCTGATTTGTTCCCCTCCACTAGTATTATAGGTCTCCCCATGAAGAGAAGTAGGAAACAGGAGGACAGAAGCTGATTACGATGAACAGGGTTGCCCATACAGACTTACACACCTTTCCTGTCCCTTGATGCCTGCAGAGGACTGTACAGACAGGACCCACGCAAAGAACAAGACAGCTCATCCCAAACTCCCCTGACAAGCCCAAGAACAAGCCCTTTTCCGAGGGAAGTACGTCCTTTGAGTAGGTCAATATCTGTAGTCTGTCAAGCTTTCCATTTCAGGTGCTCTTCAAAACTTCAGCAAAGCTGTAAACAGGCAAACAAAGCCCCAAGATTTTTAGCACAACCTTCTTGCTGAGTGTTGGTGGTGCTGGGACTACCACGGTTGCTTACAGCAGCTCACACTGTTTGCCACTACAGGACACACCTGTTGGGAGGGTACCATGAATGCTTAAATTTCGTAAGGGAAGTACTTTCACAGAATCACAGAATCACAGAATATCCTGAGTTGGAAGGGGCCCCCAAGGATCATCAAGTCCATCCCTTAGCTCTGCCTAGGACAGTCCCCAAGAGTCACACCATGTGCCTGAGAGAATTTTCCAAATGCTTCTTGAACTCTGTCAGCCTTGGTGCTGTGACCACTGCCCTGGAGAGCCTGTTCCAGTTCCCAGCCACCATCTGGATGAAGAAGCTTTTTCTAGTATTCAGCCTAAACCTCCCCTGACACAACTTTAGGCTACTGCCTCTGGTCCTGTCACTGGTCCCACAGAGAAGAGATCAGTGCCTCCCTGTCCTCTTCATTTCACAAGGGAGTTGAGTTTTAGAGGGTAAGATGTTCTGTGCTTCTATGTGTTTGTGACAAAAAAAAAAAAAAAAGGAAAATATCCACACTGGAATGACTTCATCCAAAGTGGTATTAAGAGCTGGAGATAAGCCCAAGGGAGTAATGGGCTCCATGGCTGATGAGTGTGTGGGAGCTCACAAGAGCTGCCGGCCCAGAGATGCCTTGGCAGTACTCGGGGCACCAGCCTGGCAAAAGAGTTGATTCCCCACTGTGGGGGTTTCAGAAAAGCTGGGTCCCCTTTGGTTCAAGGAGGATAACGTCCTCAAAGTTCCCAAATCTACTCTTTTAAAATTTATTTTTTATTTTTTTTTTCCCCTCAAGGGAGGCTCCTGCTCCACTGCCAGAGCTCTGACCTAAGCTCTGCCTGGCTCCCCTTCATGGGACACTGGACAGAGAGGTCTTTGCAGCGCTGCAAAGCAGCACCCAGTGAACACTGCTGATGTGACAGCTGGTTGGGAGCTGCAGTCTCCTGGTGGCAGTGCCTCAGGGTAGGACCAGACTAAACTTCCTACGTGGCAGGAGACACCTCTGCCTACGTGCTGCAGGACTCGGGCAACGTGCTGCCCTCAGGCACCAAACAGCAAAAGCAGCAAGTGGGGTTATAGCATGTTACTGCTGTAGAGATTCAGGTTCACTCTGCATTCATTTTCTTACACCAAAATTCTCTTTAATGCACATTCAGAGCTTGTATACAAAGAAGGTTTGCTTCTTAAGAAATAAGAAAATCCCTAGTAGGAATCCTTTTCTTTCCAAAAGTCCTGGAGGGACCTATTGTTTGTTTAGGAGGTGTCCTGCTGTCCCTAAGCACTCCTCACCTAGCAGGAGTGCTGCACAAGTTATCACAAAAAAGCCTACCCCTTCTAGCTTCGTGGGAATTCAGATCTGGGAAGAATATAATTCCCTACTTATTTTTGTGCAAGGTTTTCAACATCTGGCTCCGTGCTCAAACCAGGACACATCCCCTTTGAACCATTCTGCCTCCATAGATGGTGTTGGCATTCCCTGGCATGTCTGACCTCTGTGCCTCCAGGGATGCTCCGTGCCAACATATGCATTGCATATATTGGGATATTCTCAGTAAAGACAATAGATTTAATGCTTGGTGACAGTGTGTAAATAAAACAGATTTTAACATCTGGTCTCCTGTCTTTAAAACACAATGGCACCTCATAAATAATATAGCATTATAACTCCCAGAAGGCACTAACAAGTACTTTATTAGGTGTCACGTCAGTGCTGCATTTTGCAGCAACTGCCCAGAACTAGAAGTCCTATAATTCAGTTACACTGTAAGTAGCTACTAATGAGGCACATTATTATAAAGAGCCAATGCCATACAGCTACACCGCAGTAAATCTGGAGTAATTCCAGAGAAATCAGTGCTAAAGCATGGATTTACCCCTGTGAAATGAAAAGCAAAGGCTTGCTCAAAAAAAAAAGAAAAAAAAAAGAAGTTCTGAAGAATGACTGTGAGACTTTGAGGAGGGGGTTGTGGAAAGCTCTTAATTATTATTTGTTGCCCTTCACTCTTCCCTTTTCTACTCCATTCTCATCTATCACTCATGTATTGAGTATCCTGACAAGTCTGCCTGACTATTAATGCTCCTATTTTGTGGGTTTGCATAGTGCCTCCTGAGTACTTAACAGGTCTTAGAGAGTTCAGTTCACTAAGCTCTCAGCTTGTCTGGCAGTCCCAACGGCTTAATAATGTAAAATCATAAACCGGACTGCAACTGATGCCTCTTTCCTGTCTATTCTTTTATCAGGAACTGCTGTGTGGGATCTGGAAGACAGAAGCATAATTAGATGTGTGCCGAGTGGGGTTTCCCTTTAGCAAGCACAATTCTGAGCTCCAGACATAAGCAGGGATTTTGGGGAGATGGATGTTCTGGGGATAATAATGTTTCCTTTGCTACAGGATGGAGAAGTTCACAAAGCAGCTTTCTGTCATAGAAAGATTTCTAACCTCCTTTCCTGAGATTGCTTACTCAAATATGGTCTCACAGCAGAGCTGAAATTGCTTTATGCTCTCATAGTATATAAAATGGGATGAAACGTGGCTGCATGATGTAATCTAAAAATTACCTCACCCTCCTTAAAATCTGTCTTATTCAACCAGTTTCCAGCTGATAGGTTTATTTTTAGCCCAGAACGACATTATCTCTCATAGTAGACTAAAGAGGCTCGTTTCTGATCTCTTCTAATTAATGGGAAGTGTGTTTCCAGGGACAAACCCTGGTGTGTATGTAAGGACAGGTCACTCTGTGGGCATATGCATGTCTATGTGTGCGTGTGCTTGCTGACAGCACACCCGTCCTGCTAGTAAGTCACAATCGAATTTACCATTTCCTTTCGATCTGAACAGCGTCATTACCTCCCGCTAATGTGGTTAGGAGGGAGCAGGAGATGCTCTGGGATGTTGGCTGGTGGTAGTGGAGCCAGCACCAGAGCACGTGTGCCAGCCCTGGGCTGTGGGGGCAATTGCAGCTGGCAAGGCAGAGGGATGTTATATCCTGGTCCTAAAATTAGGACAGTGTTCAGATTGCATCACTGTGACGTGTCCCATGCTGAGACTGCTTTGAGCAGCGTTGGTCAGCACTGTGACACCCATCTGAAATTACCTTTGTGTTGTGTTTTCTGCAAAGAAAAGAGTTTAAGACAAATAACTCTGATTCAGCAAAAAAACCCCACATGTGAAACTTGAGCTGGGCTTCTCCTGGGGCTGCCCCTGGGCTCATGATGGGCAGATGCTTCCATGGACCCTCCAGAGGCAGGAGTGGTTGGCACTCACTTGGGCTTCCAAAGCTTCTGCTCTCCCGTGCTGAGACACCAAACTGATGGCAAAGCTGAACAAAAGCAAAGCTTTTCCTTTATTAATAAGTAGTAAAATATTAAGTGGACTGGAAGTCAGCTACCCTTCCTCCTAGGGGAGCACCCTAATCACGAATCTATAAAATCACAATTCTCCCTTCCTCCCACCCAACCCAATTATAGTTTAATTATTTCAAGAGACCAGCATAGCTCAGCATCAGGGAATGAAGCACACATCACTCCTTAAGTATCCCCTATGATTCTGTGGCCACAGATCCCAGAAAATTGGTTGTCATAGAATCATCTAATGGTTTGGGTTAGAAGAGACCTTAGAGATCATCTTGTTGTGACTTGTCCACCACAGGAGGTTCAACTCTTATTGTTGGAGGCAGAACCACAACTTAGTCTTCCACAAATAAATCAGCTTCCTCACTGTGGACCTTCAGGTGAAGAGCAGGGAGCTGTTAAATTTTGGAGACGGTGACATTTGGTCTTGCAAGCATCTTTGGAGCATGTCTGCAGCCCAAACTGCTCGATATGATCAGCTTGAGGGAATGAGCGATGTGCTGGGATACTTGGTCCTCTGAAGATGGGTATGTTGGGAAGCGTTATTGTCAGACCTTTAGCTACTTGGAAATGGTAATGTAAAAAGACATTAGCACGTCTGAACCTCAAGGGCCTCCTTAGCCCTGCTTTGGCAAAACAAGGGTTTTTCACCTCGGAGCCTCAAGCAGTGTTTAGGCAATCGGGACTCCTGTGCGGAGGCAGGGATGTGCACTTCTGTCTGTGATGAGCTGAAAAGTGCTATGAGTGTGATGTGGACAACCAGAAAAATGCCCGTGTTGTGTTCCAGTCACAGAGGAAGAATAAGAAACCAGATATCTGGTGTCTCAGCCGCTGAGGCAGGATATAACATCAGGCTCCTTTCACTTTGGTGTGAAAGTGTACTCAACTCAATTGATCTGTGGAAGACTTTGCTACACTTGTGTTTTAAAAGCCCTACCATGTTTTCTCGTGTATCTTTGTCTGATCTTTACTCTTTGAATAAAATATCTTTTTTTTTTTTTCCCCTCAGATACCTCATGCAAAGTCTATTTAATACCTATCTCCGACTTGGCATAGTGAATCACTGTTCACACAAAGCT
>JAYRBT010000082.1:4728967-4758570 GCA_036023395.1 Myiotriccus ornatus | reverse complement strand
TGGCAAATTCTCTCTGGATTCATGCTTTTGTACACAGATCTAAATTCATAAGCAAGGAGGCCTTGAAAAGTAATTACTTGGCTGCTTGTGACTCATTTGGTTACCCTGAAGTAGCTCTGGGGCTTGAAAGGGCACTCTGTGCTCATGCTGAGCTGTTTGCTGACTTTGCAAGGAGTTCATTGAAGTGCGCGGTGGATACCTGCTCTCGTATTGACACGTCAGGCAGAAAAGAATTAGGGTGAAAACATACCCAAGAGCACAGTCCTATGCGGGTCTTAATCACAGAATCATGGAATGTTTTGTGTTGGAAGGGAGCCTAAAGACCATCTGGTTCCAACACCCTGCCATGGACAGGGACACTTTCCACTAGACCAGGTTGTTCAGAGCCCCTTCCAAACTGGCCTTGAACACATCCTGGCGTGGAGCACCCACAGTTTCTCTGGGCAACCTGTTGAAGGCTCTCGCCATCCTCTGAGTAAAGAATTTCTTCCAGACATCTAATCAAAATCTCCCCACTTTCAGTTTGAAGCCATTCCCCCTTGCCCCATCACCCCAAACCCTTGTAAGAAATCCCTCTCCAGCTCTCTTGGAGCCCGTTTAGGCACTGGAAGGGGGTCTAAGGTCTCACTGGAGCCTTCTCTGCTTCAGGCTGAACAAACCCAGCTCTCTCAAGCCTTTCCTCATAGGAGAGGTGCTCCAGCCCTGTGGTCATCTTCATGCCCCTCCTCTGGACCACACAGATGACTTGCTCAGCATCCCTTCTTTCTCTTAAGCAGGAGCAAGTCAGCAGGTTTTTGGCAAAACTCTAGTTAATAATAAATCATGTTCCTCTGCTGGCCCTGCTCATGTCTGTGAAACAGCCCAGGTGGATCCAGCCACCTTTCCCTGATACTCTGAACTGCTGATGTGCCCCACTGTACCTGGAGCTGAGCAGTAGTTTGGGGCACCCAGTGTTTTATTTAATTATATATATAAAAAATCGTATATCATGATACCTCAAGTAGGTGAAAAAAAAGTGGAAGTAGACAAAGAAATACATCACTTTACAGTCAATCTTTCTATGACTGAACAGATTAAAAGCAAATATGCAAGAAGGCAGCATCCCAAATCCCAACACAAAAAAAAATAAAGCCTTACAAAGATAAGAAATATGATGCTTGTGGTAAAAAAGAAGCTTTCCTTCTGTTTCTCAGACAAACACTCTTTTGTAGCGAGGATGTGTGCTATTTTCTTATGGCTTTTAAATTGGTTCCTTGATTTGTTTCTTTATCTTCTCCCTGAGACTTTCCTGATTAGTTGAGATTTCTGCACTCACTAGTTGATTAAATAATGAATACATTTGTTTGATTTGCAGTTGCTTACTTAATTAAAATTTCTTTTCAGTGCCCCAATTTCCATTATGATTTCAATTTTGCATTTAATCACTGTGTTGTTCTTTGCTGCCACCTCTCTTAATAGAGGTCTAGTCTCCTGTCAGCCTTATTGCAAAGCCTGGCTCTGAGCTGCACACGGGCATGTGAGAGAGAGAGAACTCCATTTGTGCAGTTGATTTACACCGGAACTCGAAACCTGGAGGGGGGGAAGGTTGAATTTGCAGGAATATCCAAAGAGTATAGATGTGGTTTAGTCTAGGCAATGAATGTAAACTATTTCTATCGTTGTCAGGTCAAGAACCATCACATTTGCCTGAGGAGAAAGACCAGATTTTGTATTTAGCATCCTGTAGGTGAAAGTTAAAGCAGGTCTCTTTGTCCCACAGTGTGAACAGGATGATCACCAGTGCTGGCACGTGGTTTGTAGCAGTGGGAGAATGTGTTCTTCACCAGAAATTGTGTGATAAGGCGTGAGTTCCGTGCTCTAGTGATGATCCATTTGAGGACACTGCATTTTATTCTCTTTTTTATTCTCCCTTTTCTTTATTCTCACTTGTTGCCCTCACCTGATTCTGCTCTTTCTTCTACATTTGCTCTCCCGCAGTAGACCCCAAATTTCTGGATGTATTTCTCAGTCTGAACAATTTTTCTATTCACTGATGGGTTCACACTTGAAATCGTTCATGTTGTCCTGTCACCAGATTTTAATGCCAGTATCTCAATATGATTAATAAGAGTGAGGGGAAACCCCCCTTTTGACAGTGCTGCAGGCTGCAGATGTGGGCACATGCCTCTGCATCAGTTCACAGTGGAAAAGGACTCTGAGTCAGGAATGCAACATTGGTATTTCAAAAGAAAAGGCATCTGTCATACCATGTACAGCAAGCTCAGCATTTTTGTTTAAGAGCCAGGCAAGGGAGAAACACTGCATGACAAACTCCTCCCCAGACACATGATAATACTCTTACAGTGGGATTCTTGGAGAATAAAACATTTATTATATGTTTTGTCATCTGCACAAGTATTACAGTAAGAGTCATCAGAGTATCTTGATGGAAAAACTGGTCTCCAGATCAGAGGTGAAGAGGATGCAACACAGAGGGTTGGAGAAGACAGGCGCTGAGGACAACTGATACTTTGGGAAGCAGGGAGGAGGGAATGACCAGGGTTAATGGCTTAAATCCTTATCCACCCAGGAAATCCCTTTAACTCCACTGAAGTGAATATATGTCAGCTTAGAAATCACAAGAACATCTGGTTTATGTATTTGCAGAAGGAAGTTTTTTTAAGGACTCAATTTTTGCTGTACTTCCATGTCTGCAGCTTTTTAAATTCAGCAAGAAATACAAACGTATCATTTACAGCTGCCCACAAATAACAATGACTCTTCTGGAGTAATAAATTATTTTTGCTAACACCAAAAGCAATAGGAACAGATCTTGTAATCTTGACAATGGTGTGCAATAAGTCTATGACAAATGTGCCTTTTCAAAGAAAGTAGAAATCATCTATTCATAAAAAAACAGAGCTGAAAGAAACCTTGAAAATTTATCCTTCCCAAGCGTTGGACTTTTGGGAGCCAGAATCAGAGCAAAAACCTCCCTTCCCCTAAAAGCTGTCTTGTTTTCAGAGTAAGAGACAGAATAAATGAGTGAAAGAATCTCATCCATGACCTGTTCAAGAAGGGACTAAGGTCTACTGAGTGAAGCAACTTCACGAGGATATTTTCAGAAGGTGTGTACTGGACCTTCCAAATAGATACATGACATTGAGGGCATTAATCTAATGCACACAATTATGACTCCTCATTCTGGACATTTCAATGGCTCTCTTGCCCAAGAAGCACCCACCCAAAGCCCTTCTTCTCTGGTCTGTGATTTGGATCTATCCTTGTCACTATAAAAGTGGCTCACACGTGATTAAACATCTTCCACCACTGAGAACACCCATTAATGAGTTTTTTATCTGCTTTTGTTATAAACCATGGAGTTTTGGAGTTGGAAGAATCCATGGTTTTGAAAGTACAGCTCACCTTGTCTTCTAAAGCCTGCCAGATGAATCATGTCCCCAGTGTTTCTCTGCACTCACTGTAACAAAAGCAAAGTCTGCCGAGATACAGGAGCCTGAATGGCAAAGGCCTGAAGTTGGAAGGATAATTATCTTGCACATCACGTGCCTCTGTTTTTTTTCTCCTCTCTGTATTGGTGGACCAGACAATATACACCCAGGTCTTATCACTAGGAGGAAGATACACGTGTGCTGCATGGAAGACAGGAGCAATGACTGGTCACACAAACTGAACAAAGGGTTATCTCCTGTCTCAGTTAGTCATTCCAGGTAGTATTTCCTTTAATATTATTTCTCACAAGGTTAGGTGTGAAAAGGTCCATTTGCAGTCTCTGATGAGAGATGGGTGCCTCACAAAGGACAATTCATCCCCTCTTAAATTAGATACCTCAGATAAGTGGGATGAATCAGATTCTAGAGGAATTTATCCCTTTCCACCGACTATTTATTAGGTTCAATTAATAATGTACTTTGAGAATTTAGCATTTGCTGAGCAGTAACAATGGCAGCAAACTTGATCCTGGCATCTAAAGCATTAACTTAAACTGCTGGTAGGCACTTAGTTAAAATCGACTCCATAAATCTGAGAGCTAAAATAGAAGGAAAGAAAATCAGTCTGATGCAGGATTTTATTGCTTGTTGGTTTTGGTTTTTTTTCAAAATTTTATAACCATTCCACAACCTTCCCCTTGCAACCTGTAGCAACTCATACTGGTTTAACTTGTGGATTAACCATCTCTAAAAAGATAAATCCCATTTTGCCAATGAAAGACTTGTCCCGCTATAAAACGTATGCCTATGGAGCAGTTGAACATCTCTTGATGCCAGTGTCCCTGGGGAAGACTTCTGACTTTGTATTAATCACAGTCTGAAGCACCATCAGCCTTAACGTTTCAAATTTAATTAGCTCTTCTTCCCGCAGTTCATAATTCAGATGGTTTTGTTGTAAATCAGCCACAACGTAATAACCTGAGTCACTTTTAAGCACTCAGTGGACAAGTGTGTGTTCAGTTCTTCAATAAGTATTGATAGCAGGTTCAAGTCACAGAACAGATTCAATTATATCCAGGACTAGCACTGTCTTGAGTATTCTGATCAGTGCATTCATTACAGAGTGAGCATTGGAAAAATTCATAATTAAAATAATTCAAATGAAGAGGGGATGCTGTCATCCTCTAGGCTGATGAGTGAAAATAAAACGGTGATTTTGGTATGGCAGCACCCCTGCACTATGTGGAAGGACCACAGTCCAAACCTCTGCTAGAGGCTTCTGGTGGTGGCTGGTGAGGAAGTGGACTGAGAAACTGAAGTATTTTCATAGAGAGGTTGTTACAGAGTTCCACAGTGTGAGACCCGGAGAAATATGAAGGGAAAGCCCAAATGCTGTGAAGGAGAGAAAGAACAGCTCTTGGCAAGAACAGACATCTAGGAAGTGCTTGAAAATTACGTGTGACTGAGCATTAAAATCCTTTAAATGAACATTTGGGCTTATGTTTATCCATGAAGGTTAACAATAGAGGAAACAGAGACAAGCACTCTAATGAGCTCTCCTTCCCTGAGGCATGTGTAGCCTTTTTTTCAGGTAACAGCACCCTTTCCATTGCTAATGATTTTCTTCTGTGTAGCAAGGCAGATTTTCTTTTACCATTTACCCTCCACTATGCACGACAGATGGTGTGATGTGCAGTTTTGGGAGCTAGTCTAGGGTGTATGAACTGATATGCATTAGGCTCACAAATTCAATTGTGTCTTACCTGTCTGACCGAGGAACCCATCTACTAGAATAAGTAAAGAGCCAGAAAAAGGCAGCAGCTTATGTTTGTTTATTGTGTTTTTCTTTAGGAAAAAAAAAAATTTGTCTTGCCTTTCTGCCAGAACTTTAAATCACATTTCAACAGAATATGTCGAGGGCTTAAGGTCATCCTCTTATGAAAGCACAGGCAGAGGGTCTGGGAAGTTTCAGGCTGAAATAAGGGTTTCTGGTCTAGATAAATTCAAGGCATGCAGCAAGATGCTTTGCTGTTATGGATTTAGGCCCAAAGCCTGCAAACCCTGAAGTACTTGACTCACACTAGTAGATCAACTATGCATCCATTTCCGGGAGACAGGATAAGCATGTGCATAAATAGCAATAAATCAGGTAAAAATCAATGTTTTCCAACCTCTTCAAATGGCTGTGCCTGCTCATTCAGTCACAATTATGATATTTCTAGTTGGTGCCCATCTTCCCCTAGTTTTACCTTGTTGGAGGAGGCTTGGGGAAATCTGTGTTGACCCACACATGACCCACAACTGGACTAGAGGCTGGTTAAAGCAGCATTGTGGGGCTCAGCGTAATGTAATCATTAAAAAGATCAAATATGGTAAAATAAGGGTATTAATCACAGGAACAGGGCTAGTGGTCATCCCTCAGTTTGCCAGGTTCAATAGCTTTTTTTTTTCTCCCAGATTATACAGGCTTGTATTGACAACAAGTTAACATTGTTTATGCCCTGGACAGACAGATAGAGGCTCCTGGGGGATTATTCCTTTCCTCTTGCTGAACTGCGAGAAGAGAGTGTAAAGACAGTGTCAAGATGTGGTGGATCCCTAAAGAGCAGAAATAGCTTGGACCATCATCCATGTTTTATACAGGGCTAAACCAAACTTTTTTGCCAAAGCAAGGAGCCAGGTGAGGACAGGCTTACCTTTTGTGCCAGCAAAACATTGCACTATTTTTTGCACTGGGCTAAGAGGAGTTGCATTATTGCTGTATACACCCAAAATAATACTGTAACCAAGATGGGAGGGGTCAGAGCTAAGCATTTGTTGAGCAGCTCACAAATTACCTCACAGGACAAATTTTCCCTGTAAACAGAAGTTTCAAAAACATCTCTGGCACAGCATCCTGGGTGGAGGAAAGCTCATAAATTTATGTACATATACTTAACATTGCTGAAGTCAATGAGCGATGAGATCTGGTGAGGGAAAACAGGTCAGCAGTGCTGTTTTATTTATTTGTCTATTTAAACTATAACTCTCACTGATTTTTTGACCCCACTCACCCCTTCCTAGCTGTGCAAACTTATGGTCTGTGGTAAGACTTGAGACAGCTCTAATTCAGATACTCATATGCTCTTTCCTTCCTTCTCTTTTAACTGGATCTTCACGAAGTGTGACCTAGGCCAGCTTTGGCAGATCTTGCTTTATAGGTGTTTAAGACCAAAAAACACTGGGTTGAAAGAGTGCATAGAAAGTTCGCCTGCAGAAGGAAGGATGTTAAATGGGAGTGCAATGGAAGCACAAAAGGTAATAAGCCCTCAAACAAAGCCTTGCAACCTCAATTTGCACTATTTATAAGGTCACTTTTTTACTTTGACCCACTGTGGAGGTAGTGGTTGAAGTCTGGGATGTTCTTTTCTGCAGTGTAAAATTTGGAGTGAAAAAAGTCACCTTGTTTCTTCTACTACCTCTCCCCTCTACCTTGGAACAGGTTTCTCAACATGTCCTACCCAGAAAATTTCCTGTGGAGAGTTTTGGCTAAAAGCCAGAAGGGAATTACCAATTCATCTGTTCAAATGGTTCTATGCCAGAGCAACCAGCACAAGGGATGTGGACCAAGCTCTGGCTTTTGAGGAGATAAAACAACCCCAAAGATACAGAACTGTGACCTCATTCAAAACAGGTTCATGGGGCATCAGTTTCACTGGTGATTAATGGTGTTGCTGTGACTCAAACCCAGGGTGATGTCAAGCTCTCCCCATGTCCATCCTAGTTATCAGAAATGTATTACAAATGTAGAGTTTAGTCCAGGATTTCATGGAAAAGGGATGAGTACAAAGTTTAATGCATTAGTCACGACAGTGTAAAGAACTTGAGACTGTGTGGAGCAAAAATTTATCATCAGATAGAGATCACCACAGTGATGACTGCATGATTTCTCTCTCCTTGACCTTCTGAGGGAGCCTCATTCCACAAACATCAATACTTGTTTGATCAACACCTGTACTGGGGTCAATCTACATACAGCATTTCTTTAATTTCCTTCTCAGTTCTGTGTCAAATAGAATGGAAGGATTTGGTGCACCTTAAAGGTGTACTTTTGAACAAAACTGAACTTATATAGGTACCATTCCTTCCTCAGGGCTAGTGTAGGATGCAGCATTTCCCCAAATCCCGATCCATTTATTTTATCACAGTGAAGAAGGTGACACTACCAAAAGTTCACCAGAGGAAATACACTATTGAAATAATAAATATTGTGACCTTTTCTGCCTTCCCTGATCTGATGTGACAGCAGAGGTCTCAGGCAGAAAACCTTTTTCACTTTCCATCATCCTTCGGTATTTTGATGTTCTTTACTTACTTTTACCCATAGGAAAAAAAAAAAACATGTTGGAATTTGGGCTGGGAAGGTAAAAACCTATCCTTTGAGAAGACATCTACACTGCAGGATAATAAGGACCAGGTGCTGAATGGAGGTACAGCCCTTTTTATCCACTTTGCATGGAGTGGTGCAGCAAGGCTGGGGAGACCCTGGCAGGGGGGTGACCACAAGAAGGTCAGGGCCAGTGCCAATTCTGAGCAAGTGGCCTCTCTACAGCATCTACTTTTCCTTATTGCACATCTTAACCCATTTACTTATCACATGGTCTTGTGGGAACAGGCCTGTAATTCAAGCCATATTTGTTTTAATTGCCTCTGGCTTTCCTCGCCATTTGGCGTATGTACAAAAGGAGGAGAGGAGAGCTTTTATGGGAGTAAAATTCTATAAGGATTCACTTCTATACAAAACAGACCACATGCTAATGGGGGATGTGAAAGTTGCTTTGACCATGGGTTGTTGCTCTGTGCCATTAACTTACTATTAAACATCCCAGAAATGAGTGGAAAACCCTTTTGCTTTGCTGTGGCACATCAATCTTACTGATAGCTACTGAATCGTAGTACTTATAGAGGGGATTAGACAGTGCATTTGCCATATATAAAATTAATTGTAGCATTTTCATGACAACACAACTGACCACACTTTTCCTGGATGCTGACACGAGGTTTGAGTGTTCACTCTTCCCAGAGATGACATGATCCAGAGCTGATTTCATACCCTGCACCAACCTTTGGGCACCACCTGCCTGACACTAACAACCATTATCCAACCAAAAGTACCCAATTTCTGAAGAATTTTCGTGGGGGGAGGTCTGGAGAAAGCACAGAGAATGAGCCTTCATGCCAGCTGCTCCAGCCATCTCGGCATGGGGAGCTTTTGGGGCTGGAGCCAACTCCTCGCAGGCACACAGTCCTTTCGCCACTCCAAGGCACGAGCAGATTGTGGAGCACAGCCCTTTCCCAGCCCCTTATATGGAACAGATTTCAGTAAAGGAGATAATCCAGCCCGAAGGGGTTATACAGATAATACCCAACAGGCATGATGGAGGCACGCTCTGCTGAAATCCCTTATATGGCATAGCTGAATAGACCCAGATCTCCCAAATATCTGATGCATAAGGCAGCTCTGTTTGGGGTCACACGGCAGACAAAAAGCCACGGTGCAGTGACAGAGCACATCTGCCAACCACTCCCTGTAAAAGCTGACCCCAGAACAGTGCAGCCTCCCTGCTCCCTGCAGCCATGTTTTGGAGTGGATTCACCTCATTTCACTTTAGGTGTCTACCTGCCATGCAGGCACCTGCAGAAATGCTGCCTCACCCTAAACTCCTGTTGAAGGCACTGTAGAGATAGAGGCACTTCTAGCACTCTTTTTATGCCCTGGTTAAGGCACTGGGATGGACCCAGGCCATGGAGACCATAAAGTGTTTTGATCCTAGCTGGCTGTACCAGTTGGTGCCCCAACTAGACCCATTTTCACTCAGTCAAAAAACCCTCATCATTTATTTTCATGTGAAACCTGGCACATCTTTAGATACCTTTTTCCTTCCAATTCCAAAACAACTTTTTTTTTTTTTAATAAGTGTGATCTTTCATCTTCAAATAGATGAAAAGTACGTAGTGTGGGTACTAGAGAACAAAAAGACATGTTCTTAAGGCAGTTCCATGGGTGTTGTTTATATCTATAAAACTGAGTTTCTTGAAAGATTCTTTTTAATAAATATGAACTATTCTTTCCAAGTCTAGAACCTGTAAATTTATGTAAAAATTCCAGTCTTGTCAGACTCAGCCCAAACCAGTTATTTTGCATTTGAAAGCAAAAAATATGAGGTGACTGGATGCTACATTTTCTGACATCCCTTTCTTTTTGAACTTTATTATAATCACTGTGCAGATGAAGAACAACTCTGAATAAATCCAACTTCACAAAGCCCGTGGTGCTCCAGCAAAAGATGATGTTCACAAGCCAGGCCAAGAGGGCCCAGTGCCAAGTCACCTCCCAGCAGGGAAATTCTCCTTTTCCCAGGAGTGTAATGCAACTTTCCCCACAATCCCCATTCCTTCATCAATGTAACCTCTACTTTGTTTCTCCTGCATCGACGTGAAGTATGCCAGAGTATCCCCTGAAAGGATATCTCAGCAACTGGTGATTTTTGGGGTGGAATCAGGACTTGCATGGTCAGCCACATGCTTTGCAAAAAACAGGTATCAGAATATCAGGCTGGGATATTGATAAACCCAGGTTTCTTCTGTCAGCGGAGACAGTCTTCTCTTGAGCCGTTGCAAAACTTATGTACTTATTCATACTTAGTAGATACAGTACTAAGAATTTTACATTTATATGACAGCTATCAGTACAGAGCTCATTGTAAAGTAAAAAACCTGAACTGTTCTGAAGCTTCTGAAATTCCCAGGATGACTTTTTTCCTCTGGAGGTTGTCATGCAATAGCAAAGGAGCCAATCCCTTGCATCTCTGCTCCACAGGGGAGAGTGGGAGGGAACTGGGTACCAGCTTGTTCCCATCTGAAATTTCCGAAAGGGAAAAAATTGCTGAAAAGTTTCAGAAGGTCTTTGCAAGTGGTGTATCTTATTGCTCACTAATTGCATAATTTAGTGCTCAAAAAAATGTGTGGTTTGCACACTCCTGTAGGAGTAGGGTCTTCTCTACTGCGGCTCCTGTTCCTTGAGCTGTTTGTTGGTCCTTGCTCGATGCTCTGCAATGGCTGCCTAGCAACTCCGTGGGACGAGCAAACTGGATTTCATTTAGGTGTTAAATAATATGAAGTGCAGTGATTTTTTTCTTACGCAAACACTGGAGAGCTTAATAACAGCAGCAGCCAAACAGAGCGCTGACATAATGGTGATGATGATGTCCTGGCACAAGGGAACAAACTGATAATTGGTATTTTTGAAACTGCAGTTTGAGAGGTTTCTTAAAAAGCACATAATGAGTGAATTATTTTACGAACTTAGCCTAGGTGAAGGTGGAGGGATAAAGTAGTGATTGGATCAATGCACACATTCCAGGTGTGCTCATCTAGGGATTCATGATCTACCTAAATATCTGAAAATTTTTAAGTTTGGTAGACTTGAAGTTGCTCCCTACTGTTGTGTCCCACTCCTGTGCGGAGGAGAGGAGTCAAAATTCTCCAACGCCCGTGGTTAATAAAGAATGGCAAAAGCCAAAACGGTCCCCCCCAAAAAGGCTTGCTAAGTTTTATTAGCGAACTACACACTCAGCATGGAAATTGGTACGTGTTTTGCCCCTTCCTTGTTACAGTAAGAGAAATAAATGCATCAAAGATGAGAGGGAAGAAAGAGAGGGTGAAAGGGAGATCAGAAAGGAGAGGAGATCACAAGTCCTAGTTCCAGCTGACAGGGAGTACAGGGTCCTGGGGGCTTCATCTTGATAAAATTTAATTTCAGATTTTACCTTGCAAGCAGGATAAACATTGACTTTGAAGGGAAAAAAAAAAAAAAAAGAAGAAGTAAAAAAAAAAAAAATCCAATATTGTTCATGCACAGGAGGTGTTTGTGTTGCAGAGTCCTACCTGGGATGGGCAGAATCTGCCAGGTAGAGATGAGTGACAGAAATGAATGAAAATGCTGATTAAAATGACAGTTCAGATGGTGCAGAGAAGGAGCCAAGACTGAACTTTTCTATAATATGCGAAGAAGACAGGAGACTCACAGCTTGTGAGGCTCGTGGGTGGCTGGTTCTGCTCCCACTGAGAAGAGCAATAATTTGCTTGAAGGTCAGAGCTGTGCCAGGCAATGGGAATGCACACTAAGGTGGCTGCTATCCTGGGACATAATCAGCTCAATTCAGCCTGAACCTAGTGAAGTTGCTACAGCAACCTGAGATGGTGATTGTGTACAGACGACCTGTAATGGACAAGATGTCTCAGGGATGTGGAGAACCAGGAGTGCTGTTGGGGAAATCCTGTTTCCCAGTGCCGTGGTTTAACCCCAGTGGGCAGCTCAGCCCCACACAGCTGCTCACTCAGTCCCTGCAGCTGGGGGCAGTTGTCCCAGCCGTGCCCCCTCTCATCTTCTCATGCACCTCCAGCCTACTCACTGTGGGGGGGGGGAAGTGGGAGAAGCAGGAAAGGCAATGGTGCTGTGTGATCACTGCTCAACAATACTTAAAAGTTATCCCAGTGTTACCAACACAGTTTTGGTCACAAATCCAAAGCACTTTACAAGCCAATAAGAAGAAAAGTAACTCCATCCAAGCCAAAACCTACACCCAGGCACCGGTGACACTGTCTGGATGCAAACTGGATGTAGTGCATCAGAGTGACTCTCCCTCAAGCAGTGCACGATTATTGGCAGAGTTATTAACTTTTCCAGTGGGTTTGCAGTGAATTTATACTGACGGGAAAACCAAACCCAAACAAAGCACAGTGTGGCTTTGAGCTAGAAGAAACCTGAAAAATAGTTTTTATTGAATATTCTTCCCCTTCTAAGTTTTCTCCTTTAGCAAGGTGGAGCAAAATCAATTATTCACATAGATCTACTGGAAATCAACAGCAAAGCCCAGCACATCTGTATCATTTAATTCTAAGAGCATTTAAACAGAGGCAGAATCTACCTCAGAGCATGGTACAGATCTCAGTCTCTGCTCATTTTGGAAAGCAAATAAGCAAATATTTTACAAGTCAGCATGTCTGTGAGAGGTGGATTTCCACAGTAGCTTTTAGATTACCCACATAAATGTTTTTCTCAAAGAACAGCTCCTGAAAATCTGCTCTGTAGATGGAGGTCTTTGTGCCAAACCCTTCGTTAATCCTTTTTCCTTGTAAATGTATTGGCAGAGAATGCAAGTCCATTAAGATTCAATTTAATATTTATAAATCCCTATTTATCTATACATGCCCCTTTATCTCTTTCTCCATTGTTCTATCATCACCTGCTTGCCTTCCCCTTGCACAATATATTGTGGTGGAATGTGATTTTGTTTGGGAGAACCCACTGCTTTGGCTTTTTGCAGAGCCTCTACAACAGTTTTTATTACTTTAAAAATGTGTTAAAACACTGTGTTGTCTCACTTAAGCTTCTGCTTTTCCAAAGAAAATTCAATTGGCTTTAATACATTTCCAACCAAATGGAAACCCAGACTGTCTAACCTGTGTAGGCCTCCTGTGGGAATAGTCCTTGTCTTTTCTTTCCACTTGCTACTGGAATGACAGCAAAATCTGCTGGCCAGCCCTCCCCTTTTATCAGAAGCAAAATTAACTTGTCCCTCATGTGTTTTGGATTCCAGTCTAAATCTGGACACTGGGAGTTTTTTAGTTGATGTTGACCTTGAAATAGGACATGTGGGTGTATCTGAGCACACCTGGCTGTAGGCTCTGAGCAGCTGAAAGACCTACAGGCACAAAAGTGTTAACCGTGTCCACTCCCAACCTATTTTACTTCCCTTTATTTCACCCAGCAAGCCCCTATTTCTTTTCCATGAGAGATTTTTCTGTTCTGGTTTCTGTACTAATAAAGTCTAAATCAGAGATTTGAAACCCTTTCAGAGCTGTTACGAGGTGCTTTGAGTTTAATGACAAGATGCAGGTGGGACTTCACCCACGTCTTGGGCTGCCATCCCAAGTACACATACTCCATCAAACATTTTGCAGGCTGGATTTGTAAGACTTATTACTGTGAATCTTGCTGTGGTGGGTGGGAGAGGGGCTGCCACTTAGGTGGTGTGTTTTTCTGAGTAACACATTGCTCAGAAGTGGGGAGATGGGCAGCAAAGACCATGCAGGGTGCAAGGGAGAGGAGGGGTGCACATCTGCGTACAGCCACGAGTTCTGGTTGGCAACGTCTGTCCGGCCTGGCTGCAACCAGAACCTCTTTTGCGCTTCATTCTACCCCCTTTTCTGTGCTCTCCAACAGCCCACAAATTATCTGTAAAAAAAATCCCACCAAACCCCGAAAAGATGTCTTTTTCCTGCAGTCTTTTGTCTCCTCCTCCTCAAATTCCTGCCGCACTTTGGGACTCTGACCCTTTCCGCAGCGAGAGCTGGTGATATCAGAGGCAGAGGACTGTGACCTTTAAGTGTGAAAAAGTCAGAGGAGGAGATAAGTTATAAGAAAATTCCTGCATGAAATAATTCAGTGACAAGGTGTTTTGAGGCACAAAGTAGCTACTAATATATAGGTTGTAATTTCAAAGCTGAGGGGGAATCCTAAATGATCTCCAAATAAAATGGTAAACTACAAAGTGCCTTCAAGACCCAAAGATTTATTTTGCTATCTGAGCCCTGTGCTCCCCAAGTGTACACAGGGATATATAGACCTGAAACAATACGGAATTGGAAACAATATTTGAAAGGCCCGTGCTATGGAAGAGCGAAAATATAGCCAGTGAAGGGCAGAGGGCAGATTATATACACTAATCATAATTATATTATATATGAGATAGAATTATTTTGTTGCATTCTTGCACTTTGCCTATGCTATAAGCAGAGCATTCGTATCACTCCAAATTTCACTAACACTGAAGATACATGTGGACCTGCACATGATCAGGTCTCCAGTGAGCCAGAAGTCTAAGACAGTCCTGTGGATAACCTTGGATTTGGAGCTCTATCAGCTCTTTTGGCTATATCCTCTGTCCATACTTCTGAGCCAGATTCTTCATGCTGGCAACCTGGATCAAAGGCAGAGGGAACATTTCCAGTTTATAGAGACTTAGGTGGGAGGAAGATCAGAGTAATCTCGTGACATGACCAGTGATAGAACACAAGGAAACGGAATGAAGCTGTGCCAGGGAAAGTTCAGACTGAACACTGGGAAAAGGTTCTTCACTGAGGGGCTGGTCAGTCACTGGAACAAGTTCCCCAGGAATGTGGTCACTGCACCAAATGTTCACAGAGCACCTGACCGACTCTCTTAGTCATATGGTTCATTTTTAGTAGTCCTACAAGGAACAGGGAGTTGGATTTTTGTGATCCTTATGAGTGCCTTCCAACCTAAGAAATTCTATGATTCTACATTTTGGAAGTCCAGCAAAATGGAACTATAGTTGAAAGAAGAGAGAAGGAAGTGTTATCTGGTCATCGTGCATGGGAGCATTGTCCCTAAGTTTTGAAAGATATTTTAGAAGGAATAGAGTCAGGCAGTACATCAATAAGGATTTTTTAATGTTCTCATAACAAAGATGAAGGATGAGCCTTGATTTAATCATAAAATCAAAAGCAGGAAGAAGCTCCTGTATTTTGGCAAGAGAATAGGATGCAAAAAATCAGAGTTCATCTCCTGCCTTTGTTCAGGTCTCAATGGGCGCTCCTGAGGTTTTGTATTGTAAATGTATTTTGAGACTGTCCTTGTAGTTAAGTTATCAAATCATTTACAGAGTTTGAATGGGAGAAACCTTAACATGGGCTGGCTCTGAATTGGAGGCTCTTACTACAAGAGGTCTTGTTTCTACACCAATAGCCAAAACATGAAGAGAACAGCATCTCCCAGGGCTGCAGAGCTAAAGCAATGCTGTCTGAAAAAAGCTTAAATTCTATTTTGTGGCTAAACCCCTTTGCAGAAAGCCTTGGAGAAAAAATATGGAAGTTAGGCTGCTTGACTGTGTGCAGGAGGCCCATTACGTGGCTGGGCGAGCACCATCGCAGAGAAGGTTTGTCAGAGCAGGCAGATATCACTTCCAGTGTTTTGTCTTGGTCTCACTCCTGATGTGTTAAAACAGAGCTGCTGTCTGGAGATACTAACAGGAAACTGATTATTTTTGGAAAATTAATGTTTTATAACAGAAACATAAAATCACCTACACTGTGCTAAACCAGAGCTCTGTCTTGTCCAGTGTCCCACTATGACCCATCAGCAAGAGTGGGGTGAGCAGATAGAAGCAGTGCCCTGTGCCAGCCCAGCAAACTTTCTGTGCTTGGTAATTCCTGGAGGACTTTGCACCGTCACATTTTGAAACCACATAAAAAAAAGTAATTATCTAGAGCATCCTGTGGCCCAAGCTCCAAATCTGTAGTGCGCGGAGAGTGCAAAACAGCTCATTTTATTTCTTTCCCACATGCCCTTTGTTGGTTTACTTGACACCTCCTTAGTCCTCAGATCAGAGGAGTCAGTGTCTCCTTCTCTATTCATTTTTTCCAGGCCAGTCATGATTTTATACCCCTCTATCACATCCTCCTTCAGTTTATCTGCCCTGCAGGCAGAAGAGTCCTCGTCTATTAAATCCATCCCCTCACGAGAGCTGTTTCATACCTTTGATCCTGTCTGTCACCCTTCTCTGCACCAACTCATCAGCGTAATTTGGGCAAGAGAGAAATGGGAACGAGGCCTGGTGGAGACTCATCCCACACATATGGAGTGGCACGTTGGTATCCCTTCCAGTGATACCTAAGAGTTTGTTTTTCTGCTCACGACCACCCACTGAGCTGACATTTTCTTAGAAAATCTTTTCACTTCCAAGATTTATTTCCTGAGTGGCAGCTATTTCTCCAAAATAGAGGCTTTTTGCCCACCTCTGTCTGAAATTGGCTCTGTGGTGGTGGCACAAGCCAGGTTCCCAGCTCAGTTGGGAAGAGGATTAGAGACTTAAAAACTGCAAAACACATGAACAAAATTATATGAGTGGAGAGAAATCGATGTCTCTGTGTTTGCTCTGGATACAAAAAGCGCATAAATCGCTGATTAAAATCATTGCTGCTAACAGACATCAGAAGAGTGGATGAAAAGAAAACAAATAACTCCATGTAGACCTTTACTCCAGAGTTGGATCTGCCTAGGTGGGAACTAGGCATGATGGGCCCTGCTTGCTGCCCCTCTAGTGGAGGACCTGGGGCATTTATTGCTATTTTTAGCTTGTTTGATGGGGAGGAGGACTTCCAGAAATAGTGCCTAACTCCAGTCTCCACATAATTTCTCCATTGTGACTAGTGTCTGGAATTCAAACTACGGGGCTCTGGGGGCAGCCCTGGTGCCAAACATGTTTCGCCACCCCACAGACCTCTGCAAGATTGGAAAACACCGAGTTCTTGTAGAAAATGCTTTTGCCTCCTGTAGGACACATGTTAGCAGAACCCCCCAGGAACGTCAGCAGTTGGTAGCTGGAGCAGCAGCCAGCCTGAAGTTTTCTCTGGGTTTTTGCAAGCTCTATAAGGATTATAAAATCCTTAAGTTATGTAAATAAATCTCTTTCCTATATGTTGCTTGAACTTAATTGGGTGGTGAAAATACTGTAAGTTTGTGCTTCCACAGCATCTTTCACACAAAGATATCAGAAGTGCTTTATAAACATTCACTAATTAAGCCATTAAACCACACAACACCCCACTGAGTATGCAAGGATTTACAGGGATGTATACAGTAAGAAGATTAAGTTTTAGTAGATTTTTTTTTTTTTTTGGCTGAAAAGTAGAAAAATAAATCCAGAAAATATTTTTCTATAGAAATGACTTAAACACCTAAAATATTGGGATAATGTCAGCAAATCAGAGACAGGCAGGTTGCGGGTGGGTGTTCTTGGGACCACAGCAGTGAGCGCAACGCTGGGAGGTTTCTCGAAGTTTTCCCCATCCTGCACACTGAATAAAAGCAGGCACAGCTTTGTCAATCCTCTCAGCTTTAAAATAGCCCCGACCCACTGGGGCTTCAAAGTGCCCACGCGTTGAAGAACACAGGTGCCCACACCGAGGGCCCCTGGCATCTTTCCCACATCCGTCACAATAAACACGAGTGCTGGAGCAGTGGATAAATGCTCACAAGATGATACTGCATATACTCACCCGTAAGCTGGATCTGACAGCCTGGGAGAGAGGAGGAGGGAGGGATGGGGTTGTCACCTCCTGACTACCGGCTGCAGGAGGATGGGGAGCACCCCCGGGGCCTCGGGAGGGGACAGATCCCACGCCTTTTCACAGGATGCCACAAGAGCAGTGGTAGGAGGTATCGACAGCCACCACCATGTCAGCAGACCCGACTCAACAGCTCGCTCGAAGCTTTTGGGTTCTCAGCCACTTCGGTATCGCCTCGTGGCACGAAAGCTGTTCAGTATCGCGTCTGCCTGTCATCTGCTCTGAATCAGGGTGTCAGGCCTGATGGTCGGGAAGCTTTGGAAAGTTTTACAGAGCACAGATAAACAGCAGCAAGTGTTCTCAGGACAACACATTCTGGAGCCCCAATCTTATCAGGGCACTTAGGACGCAGCCTGTATACACGTTTCAGGCCAGACAGCCTGAACAGCCATGAAGACCATGTTGATGGCTGCAGGGTTTTCTTGCTTCTTCTTTCTCTTGTTTTTTTTGCCATCCTGTTACAACAGGGAATGCTCTGCAGGGCTGTCAGGAGAGTGCTGAATAAAGCCATCCTTGCAGAGACTGATGCCAAACCTCATAGCCCTGAGTGCTTTTACAGCAAACAGGCTCACCACGCTGTCTCATGGGGATGGTGGCAGAAAAAAGCAACTCAGGTCATCCATCCAGTTGTGAGGAGGGAAGGTGAGACAGTTTTGAGTGCTGTGTTCTCTGCACACAGCTTAAAGGGAACACAACATAGAATTTGGGGAAGGAGCTTGCTGCATTGCTGGTGTGCAGCCCCTGTTCACGTTGCACTGCCCAGGTGAGGGTAAGCCGTGCTGGCAGTGCAAGTGTGGCCATGGGGCTTCTCTTGTTGTTTGGCTCAGCTTTGTCAAAGCAAGCTCAAACCTGCCTGCACTGTGTGTTATAAACTTAGCCTCAGTCCTTGCTGTACATTCATGAGTGGCTGTGTAGTTTGTAAAAAGTCATCCCACTGCAGTGACTTGGAGAATTCAAAAATGCAAGAAACAGAAATAAGCTCTTATTAAAAAAAGAAATATTTCAACAAGTCTCTTTTCACGGCTTTTGTTTGAGTACACTCAGGGAGTTTTAATTGAAATATATGCATTACAATTCGGGGTTGGAAAAATCAATGTATTTCACACCTACGTGTATGGTGTTACCTAAAACACCTCCTCCTCCTTCCTGTCTCTGCCTGGAGTCTTCACTGCTGCTCAGTTCCTGCTAGCAGATCTCTGTGATCTTCCTCCACCAAAACAAGCTCCCCCGCTGAATTCATTACAGCCAAGGGATATGATGGATGTGAGCCCACACATCAGCTTCAACTTCACGTTAAAGTCAGATGTGAACTTCAGGTGAACTCCCACATACGGTGAGAGAGATGCTGCATGATCCCAGATTCCTGTTTTCTGCACTGTCTTCTGCAGTTTGGGCAGGATGCTGCCACAGCCAGGTCTGTTTAATGATGCCCCCACCTCTTTGCTGATTCCAGGTGGAGTTGTGGCCAAGATCAGGCTGAGCAAGGAACATTATGGGCTTTAGACAGGTTGCCAGCAACCAACCATAAACATTAAAAAAGGCAAAAATAGATTCTAAGGCTAGTTGCTTTGCAAGCAGAAGGGACAAGTCCTCAAGGTTAAAGCTTTCATCTTCTTATTGCTCCTCAAACCTTCTTCCCAGCCTTGTTCCCCATAAAGGTAAATGTAATTTTTGGTGCATCTTTGGAACTTTGGTGCTGCAAACACTTTCCCTGATCCTGCTTTGCTGCTGTGTGTAACCAGTGTTTGTCAAGCTCTTCTGGGGGCATCTGTGTGATGTGGGAAAGGGGCCAGTGGCTGAGTGAAAGATGGAAAATTAAATGATTTCAAGAATCATTGGAGTCAAACATTGCATTTTAGAGTGATGTTTGTGTTATTCTACTTGATTTGGATGTAGGCATGATGGCACAGTCCCTCCAATGTTATGCTGTTTCAGGGCATTAAAGGTGTTGCTGGGGTAAGCATCTCTGTAACCAGGAATCCAAGCATAAAACACCACTCACTTTCATTGTCAGCTCTTGGTTTAGCCATGATTTTCTTATTTTTTCCTTCATCACTTGTATTAAGGCATTTTAAAATTTCCAGATCCTTTTATTCTAACTAAAGCAAATCCCTTTCCTACCAGCCATTACAAGATAAGAATCAGATTCTGCCAAAACCTGCTCCTCAGTACCCAACATGAGGTCAGATATGGGTAGGAAAGTGCAAAACATAACTCACTTTTCTGTGCACTTCCCTATCCTCCTCACAGCATATCTATAGAAAATTATATTGTCATCTTACATAAATCAGTCTAATCCTGGATTAATTTTTGACACTTCTGTCTCCTCCTTTTTCATACTTCTCTTTCAATCATCTACTCTCTCCCCTTCCTATTGACTGTTTGCAGAAATCTATACATGCCTGAAAGTTTCCAAAGTTACAAGGGCTCAGTCCTGCTATGGCCAAGACCACTCTGGGGGCCTCATGGTCTGCAGCCTCCTCTGACTGGGGGTGGAAGGGCTATGGGATGTTGCTGAGGGAGCTGGGGTTGTTTAGTTTGGAGAAAAGGAGGCTCAGGGAGGATCTTGTCACTCTAAACTATCTGAAAGGAGGTTAGGTGGGTGTGAGTCTCTTTCTTCGCCCAGGTAGCAAGTGACAGGACGAGAGGAAATGGCCTCACGTTGTGCCAGCAGAGGTTTAGATTAGATACTAGGAATTTTTTAATTTTTTGCCCCACAAAAAAACCCTTTAGTTTTAAAGCATTGGAATGGACTGCCCAGAGGTAGGCACCATCTCTGGAAGTGTTCAAAAAACATATGGATATGGCACCTGAGGGCATGGTTCAGTGGTGAACATGGTTGGACTTGATGATCTTAAAGGTCTTTTCCTACCTTAACAATTCTATGATTCTATGGTTCTAAGGGATCCCAGTTTTCTTTCATCACTAGAGAGATGGGTATGCTTTTGCAGTGGGCTCTTCACATAATTTTTTATGGCTTATTTTTGATTTTTATCTCACCAAGGATCCTAGACCAGGATCAGAGAGCTGAACACCCACACTGGGACTTTTTTTTACAAGGTCACTTGACATCTTCATCCCAAGTTTTCCGGTATTATCTTGTATGAGAATGCACTTAAGATAAACATCTGTCTGAGGCTTATCTGGGGTCATATTATGTTCGCAGAGAGCAAGAGAATAACAGAGGGATTTAAAACTTTTCCTTCTGTTAAAAATTAGTTAAACTTTACATAATCCGAAAAAGCAGAATGACAAACTTAATCCAACATCCAATGAAGTTGTTTAAAAAATTTCTTCCCGGGGTATGATATGACCTTTTCCCAAATAACAGAATGCCGGTGGCTTCTGTCAGAGGCACTCTCAAAAATGACAGGTAGGTGTTTTTCTGCCGTCTCTCCCCACAGCTTCTATAGGAGCTGGTTTTCTGGAGACCTGACTGTATTTGTCCTTACAAAAACCCTGAGGGGAGCAGAGATGAAATCATTCCTACTTCACCTGTTGGGAACTGAGACCTGGAAGAATAAATATTGAATTTTGAAGCCCCTATGGAGCAGTTTGGCTGGGTTGGATAACAAACTCGGGGCATGAAGTACACAGGTTGTGACCCTCATGCATTCGGGCATGAACACATAGACAAGCTGTCCATGTCCACATCAAGGACATGGTACAGGTGTTGAGTCTGTGACTGTGTCTGTGCACAATGGGGTGGACAGAGCCAGGATGAGATTCTTCTTGCGAGGGACCTCATCTGAACTATTGCTCCAGGCTCTCTTTAAGTTAATGGAGAGAAATAGGTGTCTCTAGAGAGTGATCCATCTTCTCCTAATATGGCTGTCTATGGCGAATTGCTCTCTCAAATTGCCTATTTCTATTGACTTCCACTGGAGCTGAGAGTCCCTATCTCACAGTGAGACATCAGTTTCAGATGAGAAACTCAGAGCAAGGAATTGACCCAGATTCTGCCAGTGACATCTCCTGGAACAACCTTTTTCTGCGGCTTTGCATCACCCGGGGCACATCAGCCCATATCTCAAAGCAGCTGGCAAACTCTGAATACTCTAAAAAGCACCTCTATGGCTAAACCAAATTATACTCCACAGCAGAGATGCCAAGCAGATCCACAAAGGGTTTCCCTGCCTTCCAGGGAGTTTGCTCCTACCTTTAGACCTTGTTTCCAAGCAAGCTGAAGAGTTAGAGAGAAAACCGTCCCATTTAAAGTATTCTGGGTTTACACTGAGAAGAACCTCAGTCATGAATAGAGCACCAAAGGAGAAGAGACTGCGTTGCACTGGCGTAATCCATGGGTAGAAAAACAATGAGAGTCCCTGAAAGTGAGACTCAGGTAGTCAGCCTGAAAAAGGGCAGTAAAGAGAAAAAAGACCCATGCCTGAATTTTCTAATTCCTAAAACTTAAGATTCTCCATAACTTAGTTTCATGAAGACAGTTCAGCACTTTCCAGCAGGAGCTGTAGTGAGGGGGTAAAAATTTCCAGCTCACAAATACTGGCACAAACTTTAATTATAGGATTAAATTAAAAAAAAAAAAAAAAGTCTCAGACTTCATCAGTGCAGTTCGACTCCCTGTTCTGCATCCAGGAACGAGAACTTATTTCACCCCGTCCCTTTTAGTAGTCCTGTATCTCACAAACACAGTAGAAGCAAGGTGTGGCCTCACTCACCCTGGTTTTACTTGCATAATTAACCCCTCCCTCAGTAAATCCCAGCTGGTGAATAGACAGCTGTGTGCAGCTGTTTTGAGGAGCACCAGCTCTTGGCTGGCAGCATCTGCAAGCAAGATGTCACAGGGTAAGCTGAAGATGAGCTGCTGGGTCAGTCTGTGACACCCACACCCTGCAGAGAACAGATTGTCCAGGCATCAAGAGCATTTTTTGGGGGTGGTAGGTCTCATTTTCCACTCATGGGTGGGCAGGGCAGTGCAGCTGGGATCCAGGGGCACATCCCTGAGGCTGGAGCAGGGAGGATGGGAAGAGGTGCCAGCCCACGCAGGAGTGAACTCTTCCTTGGCAGCTGTCACCTCGCGAGGCTCCGCCGGACCGAATGGCACCGAGGAGTGTCATGCCCCCACCTCCTTGTAGCCAGCAGGACCTTGTAATACTTGCTCATGCTAATTAGGATCTGAATCACTGTTCCAATAATTATAGATACTGCAAGTGGCAATTCTCATGTCTTGTGATGTGGTCCAAATTCTGGACACCCTGTTTCATACACGAGCATTTAAATGGTGCTCTGGAGACAGGATATAGTGAGGGAACCCAAGAGGTTATTGCCTGTATCAACTCTTCTATCACCAACATGCAAAAGGCTGTTATAGTATTCCCAAACAGCAGCTCCTCTGAGCACACATTACTGTCCAAGTAATATTATTCTCTAGTACCTCTTCCCTGTGCTATCATCTCTGTTCTCTTAAGAATTATTCTTAGCAGGAAAATAGTCATAAAGTTGAAGTGAGCCAGCCAGAAATCTCTGAAGCGACAGTCCAAATACTAGAATAAGCAGCCAGTGGTCCTGAGAGGAACGACATGAATGGGATGGGAAGTCCTTCATCTTTTTTGATTGGAGTAGGTGGTAGGTTTCTAGATGAAGAGAGCCTCCTTCCACCTTGCATGCATGCAGTGAATTTTCTCAAGCTGAGTGGCTACCAGGTCCTTCATGTCTGCTATTCAGGACACCTTTCCTAACCCTGTGACCTTTCATTCTGCTAAATACAACAAATATGGGTCAATGGCTTTTTGGAGAGGTAAAACTCCAGAGCAATCCTCTCTTGACACTGAAATAATTCCAGCGCATGAAAAGTGAGAGCAGCTGTGGCTGCTTCCACATCCACAAGCAATGCAGCTTGCTCGATGCCAGCAATCCTTAATCCTCTTTGAACTCCTGACTTTACATATCGAATGGTTGCTCCATGGAGTAATATCTGTGTATTGCTGCCCATTCACTGTAAGTATTTTACAAGGTGATACAGAGTAGAGAAATGTATCCTCAGGAGGCACAGGCACAAAGGTTACTGAATGCAAATCGTATTTGCGTCGGCACTGGCACGTTTGTAAAACCGGGAGCAGGGTATCAAGTGTTAAAATGGGAAAAATTCTCCCTGCATCCTGTGAAAACGCTGGCAGCCCAAGGGCAGAGGGTGCCTGCGGGTGTGGTAATTCAGTGCCGGCACTGCTCACTAAACAAAGTAATCATTTCAGACACCAAATAAAGGGATAAAACTATTTCAGCGAGCAAAAGAAAGTCTCTTCTAATCTGGGGAGAAGTAATAAGAGCTTTTAAGTCTGTGTGAGAGGCATGGATGAAGGAGCACGCTCTGTTAGTGCTTGCTTTTCGAATTACCTGTTTTGCTGCAGCCTGTGTTTTCCTTTAAGCCCTGGCTTTGGGAGTGTAGAGGTGAGGTGCTTTAAACGATTGTTTTGGAAAGACTTTTAAAAAGCAAGTATTTTGCCCTACAGTGGGAGAAAATGCCTGTCATGTTGCAGCCTGAAAATGTGACCTGCAGGTGCTGAAAAGTCAGAAGCAAAAAAAAAAAAAAAAGTGGGAGTTTTTTTTTTTTTTAATATAACTGTTTCCTTCTCCCACCTTTCTGCTGGGGGCAGGAGGGGTGAAAAAAGGGTGATCCAGTTATTTTTTAGGATCATTTGTGTTAGTGATCCCAGCGGCCAAGGTGATTGTGCTCCCATGGAGAGGGATGTTCCCTCAGACTGGAGTCACTCACTGCTGACCAGATGGGGATTTCTGAACATATATATTAACACAGAAATGAAGAATAATTTTTTTCCCAAGAGATATTTACTGGGATTTTTTCCCTTTCAAAAGCTTGTTTGGGTTTGGTTTTTTTTTCACTTTTTTGTTTGTTTGTTTGTTTGTTTGTTTGTTTTTCTTTTTTGTTTTAGTAAAAAATTGTTTTCCTTACAAGAAGGAGATTTCTTCATCACAAGCAAACATTTCTCACAATAGGTGGCTTCACCACAGAGTCAGTTTCTTAGTGAAAAGGGATTTTGATGGACAAACAGTGCTCAGCTCCCCTTTCCCCGTTTCCCTCTTGTGTGCAAGAGCCCTGGCATGAAGGCTGCATGGGCAGAAATGTGTCAGCCATGAGCTGCATCCCAAGGTGAACCTGCTTTGGAGTGGATACCAGCCTTGGGTGCAAACTGATTTTAGTCCAATGCAAGTATTTATAGTAAAATTAAACCCAATTCCTTAGGCTGCTGGTGTTTTTAGGGTTGCTGACCTGTAGGGTCTCTGCCAAGACCCATAACCAGGGTTGGCAGGTGATGTCTCCACTAAGCCTTCCTTCAAGCCTGCTTGAGCACTCTACATCTTTGATTGCAGAAGGAAGGTCACTGATCAACAGTTTCTCATGGAAAGGCATTTTCCCGCTTTACTTGTATTTCATAGAGTCAACAAACGGTTTGGGTTGGAAGGGACCTTAAAGCTTATCCAGTTCCAACTTCTGCCATGGGCAGGGACACCTTCCACCAGACCAGGTTGCTCAAAGCCTCATCCAAACTGGCCTTGAACACTTCCAGGGATGGGCCATCCACAGCTTCCTTCTCTGTGTTTGGGACAGCCTGAAGAATAATATCAAGGCTGAGTTTTCCACAGAGAGACTGAGGCTTCCAACCCCCTCTTATCAAGTCTGTCCTAGAGAAAAGACTGGAAGAGAGAAGAAATTCTGTTTCTGCCCAAATGTGCTACAGAAGGCAAATCCTGCATTAAGTATGAAGAAGGGTTAGGAGAGCTGAGAACCTGTCTGGGAGCCACTTGTCCTGATAGCTAAACAATATATCACTGTCAAAATCTTTCCACAACCTATTGCTAATGGCTCTTGAATTAGGTACATCCAACATTAGCATCCAAAAGTCCTGTCTGAACTGAGCCCATATTTGGGAGGCCTGACCATAGATAAAACCAAGGAGCAGCTCCACATTCACAGCTCACAGAGGCATTTGCTTTAACAAGAGTAGTGGAGCATGTGGGGTCAAGTCCGTGTCCTGAAGCCCTCCCACTGCAGCTGACTTTCGACTGGAATGAAGATAATCCCTGGACTCAGAGGGAGAATAAGCTCTGCCCTCATCTGCATGTGTAGAAATCCAAATGTGGGACATTTTCCTGAGTTTCTACCCATAGATCTAATCCCCTTACATTAAAAAAAACCCTGCCAGAGCCTTGAAAGAAGCAGCCTGGATGACTTTGACAAATTGTATTGATGGATGATAAAAGACAGGGATTTCACTAACCAGGTACCAAGTTTATACCAGAAGAACATCGTCCCTGTACTGCAAGACAAATTTAGAAATACTGTTTTTCCCTAAACTCCACTTCCTTGCATTTTGCCCAAATAATATAAAAATGTAAGGTTTACAAAGGAATAAGGCAGTTTCCTAGAATACATCAGCTCCTGTCCTAATTTTCTCTTCAGTCATGGTGTTAGTCACTGAGCACTCTCTGAAGGCAAGTTCGATCCTAGCAGCAAGGAAAAATATGATTTTTTTTTTTTTTTGGAAGTCCATTTCTGAAGCTTAAAATCTATGCTGAGGCAAGAGGCAAATTATAATGTGAATTTACTATTCAGATCCAGAGATGTTCCTTCAGCTCAACACAAGTTAAATATCAAGGGGGTGCAATAAAGGGGTCCAAAACCAGAAGCAGTGAAACTGTAACAGCTTATCCCACTGGTGTCCTTGCAGAGCTGGTCACATACTGAGTAGAAGAGATTTCTTTGGTTAATGAAACATGCTAAAAATAAAAAGATGCTGAAAGTGTCAGAGCAAAGGTAACTCGAGGCCATCTCGTGTTGTGGATACTCATGTTTGTAAAACGGGAGGGTTGCTTTCTATCTCCTAAGAACATATGTATGTCTTACCAGACAAGTGTCAGGGAAAAGCATTTATGGATAACATAGGTGGAGAAGGGACTCACTTGGAAGACACAGAATCATCAAATGGTTTGGGTTGGAAGGGACTTTAAAGGTCATGGAGCTTCAATCCCCCTGCTGTGGGCAGGGACCTCTTCCACCAGACCAGGTTGCTCAAAGCCCAGTCTGGCCTTTAACACTTCCAGGTATGGTGCATCCATACCTTCTCTAGACAACCTGTTTCAGTGTCTCACCACCCTCGAAGTAAAAAAAATATCCTTCCTATTATCTGATCTAAACCATAGGCACGGGCTTCATGCTATAGGGGGTAAATAAAGTGTTTGGGCATACCCTGCTATGTGGGTTCTCTGACAGGGTCGATATCCTAATTATGGCATGTGTTGTGTGGCAGCTCTTCCCAATAATTCCTAATCTGCTGGGCTGGAGGGTTGGGGAGAATCTGTCAGTGGTGGTGTGCAGCAGCATAACCCAGCTCCCTGGCTGCAGGCCAGTGTGGATAACAGACATTTACTCTTTAGGTGTTCCTCTGACAGACCCCAGAGAAATTTCCCAGGGCATTTGTGGCACTGGAGTTTGCACCACCTCCACTGTACACAGGTGTCACTAACCCCTCTTGCAACACCCTGCTGCCACCTCACTCTGGGGGACAAACACCCAGATCTCTCACACTGTGCAGCGAAGTTCCCTCCTTCAGCATCCACTCAAGCAACCCTTGTCTGAAGGTATGGACTCCAGCCAGAGCATGGATGAGATTCCCTAGGACTGAGGCTTTACTGCTTGAATTGTTTGTGTGCCAAAAACTGTTCCTGCTGCAGTTAACAGTTATTGGTGTAAAAGGACTAAAATTGGGCCTTGATGGCTCTTTGGTGAATTTCAACAAATTTCAACAAAGGAAACTTTAGCTGATAGTAAGTTATAACATATTTGGTCTGTAGGATTGCTGCTGCATGGGGAAAATTCCTATACCACAGGATCCTTAGGGAGCACCAAATCGCACCAAGCTCTATCTTATCTCAAAGATGCCCTTATCTCCAAGATGCCAGCAGGTCCCTTCTCCTCTCAGAGGCCCAAGGGTTGGACGTTGACAGCTGTGCTCTGGAGGCACTGCAGAGCTGTCTGTGATAAGGGTGATGTTCACAAGAGCACAAGGAAGAGTTGCAGTGGAGGCCAAGCCCAAGTTCAGCAGGGGTATAACCCAGGAGGTGATGACCACCTCAAATCTCAATGCCTTTTGCTCAGAGCAGGACATGCTTCTTTTTCCTTGCCTTTTCCATTGCAGCAGACACCCAAATCCCACATTTGGTGTCCTCAAAACACATTTGAGAAAACCCAGTGTTGACTGGTGTTGTCATGGCAGCTCACTGTGGATGAGAGTGGCTGTCCTGATAAGGGCTAATGAGGTTACAGAGTCCCTCCAGCAGGAGAGCAGCAGCTGCAGCTGATCCCAGGGACATTCCCAGCCACTCAGTGAGTCGGCAGAATTGTTAATCCTGGGGCATTACTGATCTGAGGAGGAAACCACGGAGGAGACACAGGCTGCTGCTTGGACAGAATTATGAGCAGTGTCTCCCATTCCCATCCTCAACATAAAACTCAAACACAGGAGCCGTGGAGGCTCTGCATGTGGCAGGAGTGACTACAAAAACTATACTTGCTGCTTTGTCTTGTTTTCTCAAGCTTCTGGCAGATCTAACAGAGGGTTTCATGAAGCAAAGGATTGATCCAGGGAGGTGGGATGCATCCAGGGAGTGCCCAGACATGCCCAGAGCCAGAGTCTAGGCCAGGTGGATGGATGTTGATCATGGCTGGCATCTTGGCCACAAGATAACTTCTGCTGTTCCCAAACATTGTCTGCAGTTCCAAAAGCAATTAAAATGCCAACATCAAAATTCCCAACCTCTCCTCTAATATCCATTAGATCCAATAGACACCACGATAAGTTTTGAATTCTTCTTAAACACACTTTCCTTTCAGAGAGCTGATACACATGGAAATGCCAGAACAGGCATTCTTATCCCACAGGTCATGCTACCAAGCATTGCTGAAAGATCCTCACCCCTGGGCCATCCCAGCAGGTGACCTGCAATGTTAAGTAGTTTTGTTTTCTGGAGCAGAGACAGATGAGGGCCAGACCAGCACATGATACTCAAGTTAATGGATTTGATCTTCAGTTGATCTTCAGGACACCCCTAATAGGCCATGGAGAAATGCTATGTGATGTATGCTTCAAAGATGCTCCAGCCTTTGCTGAAATCCAAAATATTCCCAGGGTACTTCATAGGTAAAGCTTAACACTTAAGGGGATGCCTGCGTGGTGTGGCTCTACCACAGCTTTCACTTTCCCCAGGTGTGACATCTATTTGAAAATTTATTTTCTGAAAAGCCTCAATCATTTCAAAATAACTAGGCTTTTTTTCCCCCTCTTTCTTTCTTTACTATGGATAATTAAACTTTGCTCTATTCAAAAGCTTTCACAGAACAGCTGGCGGAAAATAAACCCTCAAACCCCAAGAAATGTAGGAAGGGTTGCTTTTACAGAGTAATCTAAATTGCCCACACTTCAAAAGCAGATCACAAAGGAGGGATTTAAATAAGGGTCCTTTGTTCTGTGGTTGCCAACAACGACATTGCTGTTACTGGACAGCGCTGCAAAGCCCTTTTTTAGCTCAATATAAACAGCCTTTTAAAATCCTAAGAAGTCTTTAAAAGGCCATCAGATTAGGGTAAGAGAAAAATTGTAGCCACATTACATTGAAAGCTACTCTACAAGCCAAAGGGAACTTCTCATGAATTTGGCTGCATTTGCTTTATGATCCTCACTCTTCATTTCTGCCTTGCAGTTAGTGAGGAGGGTATGTTGTTCATGCCAGACGGATTTTTTGAGAAGAAACAAACAGGAAGGGCTTCCCCTCCAGTGCAGTGCCTTAAGGATACCTTGCCATCCTGCTATGTAAAAAAGCAGTATCATCACCGTTTTCAGCCAGTTCCCACATTTTTTAAACCGTAGTGGTGTTCACATCAAGCTGGAGGAGCACGAGGTGGATTTAACACAGGCTGCTGTTTGTAGAAGGGATCCTCCAACC